>UCOK01019373.1:0-22675 GCA_900474325.1 Synergus umbraculus
AATTAATATATGTTAATCAACATTTCCGTATGTACACATTAATTTTTTAATAAAAAAAATTTTCTTGAAAAAAATTTTTTTAAACAAATGGAATTTGTTTAAATATTTGAAAATTAAATAACTAATGTTTTATCAATATACCATTAGACCAATAGCAAACATTTTTATGATAAAAAACGAAATTAAAAAAAAAAAACATTAAACAAATGATATTTGTTTAAATAATTAAAGATTTATTAAACAATGTTAATAAATATTTCAATAGATTAATACTAATAATAATTATTAAGAAAAACAACGAGGATAAAGTGCTCAGAACGTCTATTTCATGAAAAATGGTAATTTTAGCTTTTAAGGGTAGTTTGTAAGGCCCCCTGGGGGTGTGTTAGGGGTGCAAAACCCATATGTGTGATACATGAAATTCTTTGGTAGACAGTTCTCTATAAGTTTCTATAATCTCCCGTCACTTATTCCTAAACCCTGAAAAATTATTCCAAAAACCCCAAAAAGTGATTTTTCCCCATGCAATTTACATGGGAAACTTCAAGTCAAACCCGGCACGTGTTTTAATCAAAATAAAAAAAAAATAAAAAAATAGGGACTTTCTTTTTTCGGATTTAGAAACGAATTGGGGGGATCGAGACTCTGTAAAAAAAAAGCGTTTTTGGACCACCCTAATATCCATGTTCCCTGGATACTGAATCAAATGTCTAGAGATTTTTCATTCAGTTCTCCTTTTACAGTTAATTGTTTTTATCAGTATCCACTTGCGGTTACTTGATTATTTTCTCAGGGTCCCTTTCGCTGATTTCCAGGCTGGATGACTCCACAGAGAATTAATCCTTGGTCCTTGTGACAGCGTAAGAAGGCTGGTGACGTATCGGCCAGCTGGATCCCTGTGGTCTTCCTCTCGTCTTCTTTATAGGGTATTACCGCGGTATGTCGCGCACCTCGAGGATTTACAGCTGTTTGTTGCTTACCCCGGTATATAGTTCAGAGACAATTTACTTAAGGGCATTGTATAAACGAACTTTGAAATTTGTGTGGCTACACCAATGGGCGTTTCTTAATGTATCGAGGTATCTGATTGGTGTAGACCATATGGCTGTCCGGGAGATGACAGAAAATTGAAATTTCACGCCGGGAATATTATAATTTATGCATAACTCCGGCATTTACGAAAAATTCGAAGGTGATAGAGAAAATTCTATAATTTCCAACTAAGCATCTGTAAGAGAGAATTTCGTAATAGATTACGTAAAAATTCGTATTTTGGGTCTAAACCTCAATAACCATCGGAAAATGATAAAGTATTGACATCATGTAGTGCGTCAGTCATTCAGCATAGCAAGAGCAGTGACATGTTATCGACCGAAAATTTGTATTACTAGCGTACTCACATGATACATGTCACTAGATGATATAATTTTCCAATGGTTCTTGAGATTGCTCTTAAAGATGTTTAGTTGGAAGTTGCAGAATATTCTTCATCACCTTTGAATTTTTACGTAAATGCCAGAGTTATGCATAACTTACAATATTCCCGATGTGAAATTTAAAGGTCTGTCAACAATGGAATGAATTTCGATGAAGTTGCACGGATGCATTAGACGTAGATTCTACGGCAGCTGCGCGCGCACCGTATTGTCAACGTGAACATCGAAAAATGCATGATAGTTGGCAATACGGTCGCGCGTAGCGGCCGTAGAATCTACGTCTAATGCATCCGTACAACTTCATCGAAATTCATTCCATTATGGACAGAACTTAATATCCCGCGGAGCCAAATTGTCTGCAGTGACAATCTCTATAGATGTCAAAACTTACAGATGCTTAGTTGGGAGTTATATAATTTTCTTTATCACCTTAAAATTTTCCGTAAATGCCGGAGTTATGCATAAATTATAATATTCCCGGCGTGGAATTTTAATTTATCTGTCATCTCCCGTACAGCCATATTGTATACACGAATCAAATACCTCGATGCATAAGAAACGCCCACTGGTGCTGCCACACAAATTTCAATGTTTGTTTTTGCAATGCCCTTAATGCCTTTATATGTTCAATCTAGAACGTGTTCGATTGCCTAAGATCTCAAAATTCCGTAGAAAATTATTCTTACACAGAAAAAAAAGCGAGGTACGGAAACACAAGCGTCGTTCAAAAATACGGCCGGAAAGGCTCAAGCCTGGAGGCCCAACCACTCGAACCTTCACGGTCAAATTCTTTGAAGCGCTAGTATAATAGTTTTATGTTGGCGCTCAATTGACTTGTGTTTACTCTGGTTCCAAAAGATTTCACGGTAAGTCTCTTGCTACCGAGGCAAGGAACTTTCCGTGAATTCCCTTGGAAGTCCGTGCTATGGCACCTACGTCATAACCGACTTGTCAGCGGAGGTAATGTGTGACGCGAACACCACGAAACACGAGCTATGACACGCCGTGCGCCTTGCTGTTATTTCCAACACTTGAGCGTGTTACTAGTCCATGCGTACAGAGGTCACATGACAAGCACTCGAGCATTTAAATCACTGATATAATTAAGCGGGCGCAACTCGGGAAGACTCCGAGCTGCGCTGCCTAGAATTTGCTTTTAATCTATGAATACTTTTTTTTGAAAGACGTATCAGTCAAAAGTATTCTGGCAGTTGATCGCCAAAATTTTGTGGCGGTCTAAATGAAACTCACTTTGTTGGTACTTCTGTTAAGACAGGAAACTTTATTTTGAATGAGACACATGTTGAAGCCGTAGCAGTCAAACAAAGAATGATCTGCCTGGCCCTGCATGCATCCGTAAGGTCCGTGTCCCCCGGATGCATAAGAATGTGGATTCTTATCTTAATAGAGTAGTAGGAAATTATGTATATTTTTAGGAAGTTTAGAAAGAACGCATCTACGATAAAAATAATATCAAACGCATGCGTTCAAGCTTCACATAAGTAATATAAAGGAATCTGGGATAAATATAGTTTAGGAACTAAGGTTAAATAAAATAATATTTCGGTATGATTAAAGTTCTCTTTATTAAGATATCCTTTCTTTCAGAGAAAACCCATAAGACTAAATCGAAACTAGTGACACATTCCCTTCCACACTCTACTTTTAATCATTTGTTTGTATGAACTGTTTCTCACGTCATGCGCGATTATAATAATAACTTTTGAATATTTCATAAATATACACCAAAAAATCAGACAATTTGGCTTGTATTATTCGTCACAAAAAATTCAGAGAAAAGTATAAGAAAAACACCTGTCACATAAGACAGGCCATGTTCACTCGTTTGTTCCTTTGTTCTTCAAACATTTTCTTATGGATTTCTTCATTTTCGACTCGTGTGATCGGTCAATCTTGTTGTGACCGAGAGAGCCAGAATGGTCCATTCCATTTCACACGCATATAAATCTTCAGGGTTGACACCACGTGAAATAGAATCCGCGGAATTTTTGTTCAAGACGGGGTATTGAGATCGTTTTTAAAGGTGCGACTCGCGATTTTTTTCACACAAAAGCCGAACGATCACTTGACCTGATCCGGTTGTTGTCCGACAACAATCGGAAAATCGCAAAATCCGTGCAATTGGACTGTGACGAATTTCTCATAGCGGGCAAATCGAGGTATCGAAATTTCATTTAAAGCCTTGAGTTTTACACTAAAGTTCAACCAGATTGTATGTATGACCTGTGGCAAAGTCTCATCCTATCCAACCTTTAATTGCCATAATTTCTGCATAATGATTTTCGCTTGGATAATCGCATGTCCTACTAGACTCAGAGGGTCAAATATTTGTTCAATTTTTGATTGGATTATCTTTTTAGTCACCGTTTCATAGGGCGACTCCATTATTTGATATTTTAATTTGTCTTCAAGAGGATCCCAAATGAGCCCCAATGTCTTTGGGTTTTTATCCGATTGAATTAATTTTTCTTTATTTGAAGCATTATGTTCTTCAAATACCCTTGGATTGTTCGAAGCCCATTTCCTTAATTCGAGTCCAGCTGATGAGAGTATGTCCATTAGTTCCTGTCGCAGTTTCCTTGCTTCTTATATTATGTTCGCTCCTGTGAGTGAGTCATCTACATAAAAATCCCAAAATAAAATACTACTTAAAAATAATAACCTCACAGGTGTTTTTCCTTGTTTTCCTCACCAAGTTGTCTTAAAGTCAGAGTTGCTAAGAATGGAGCTGATGCAGTGCCATATGTCACAGTCATTAACCTAAAATGTTATTTAGGTAATGATGAGTTGCTTCAATTATGATTCCCATCACACCATCGACGTATAGAAATGGACTACCGGACGCTGTAGGAAAGTACGTAATAATGCGTCAGAGAGAGAAGTTGCAACGGTGGGTAAACTTGTCCCTTTCTAGCCGAAGCTAATTGGTTGAGAGCATTTTCGGTGGGTGGAGCTTGGATGAAGCTCAACCAATTAGCATCGGCTAAAATGAAACAAGTTTACCCACCGTTGCAACTTCTCTCTATGAAGTATTATTACGCGCTTTCCTACAGCGTCCAACAGTCCATTTCTATATGTCAATGCATCACACTCATAATTATTAAAATTGATGAAAAACCACTCCGAAGGCCAGGTCTGATTTCGTAAAGAATTTTTTATACCTTGTAGAAAATTCATCGAGAACTTTGTCTAACCTTAGGAGCAAGGAAAATGCTTTAGAAAAATCTTGCCGTCTGATATTCACGTCATTCTTTCTTACTGCTTATTTAAGTATAGGTATAAGACTCACTATCAGAGGGCACCAGTTGATGGACTATCAATTCCGCGACTGACGCGCTCAGACAGACAAGGGGACAAAATAGTGTCTCAAGAACGTGGGTTTTTTTTCGACCCTCACTATATATCCCACGAACTCATGCTGTCTTCCTCTAGCAACAGTCACGTACCTATTAATAGAGAAAGAATGCATGAGCTCGTGGATCGTGTAATGGGGACCGCAAAATACCACGTTCTGGCGACACTTGGACTAAAGTTCCGTTCTGTGCTGACCACCTTACTAAAATTATATAGTTTTGAGTTTAGAGAGTAGCAGTTTTTGCCTAGCGTGTAAAATCTGCGCTTCGGAGATCAAGGTAGGTTTTGCAATTGTCTCCTTTCAATTTAGATTTTGTATTAAAGTATTGAGTGCTAACAATTTTATAAATAATTTCTCCGTAAAAGATAGATTGATGAGATTACTGACCGTGTATTGAATACTATTGATAATTTACACATTAAATATTGCTTTTTTATGTTAAAGGTCAATATTAAGATAATGTTTGCATTGTACTTTTATTTATACATTTAAATCATTTCGTGCAACTCGTTATCTATGTACAATTTCATCTCATCATTCTTCTGTAAATAAATTTCACTTACACTGGAATTGTGATTCTGATCCCCTATGAGGAAGCAAATGTATCTGTAACTTCATCATAATATGAAAGCAAAGTGCTCAACAAATGAGCACAAAAAATGTAAATATAGTTAAGTGAAACACCCGAGATCGAATTCATAGCTTTTTTTATTCCATTAACTTTTAGTATACTTAACAAGACCAGATAGGTCCAGAAGTGGAACCACGTGAAGCCGGAACAACTCAACTTTTCTCTAAGGGTGCCGTCCCATGAGGGCGCAAAAAACAATGTGTAAAATGAACAGCCAATTCCAGAACACTTTTAGATATCTTTCTTTTCAAAGATTCTCTGTCATTGACTGTTTGTTTTACGTTTTTTATTTTGCACCTACATGGGATTCCACCCTAACTTTCGAAAGAATTGACCGATTGGATTGACCTGTGGTATACTCTTTTGAGTATTTGGGAATTTTTGAACCAACTCGTGTTAGCGGTACTGTAGATTTGGCGGTACTATATATAGTTGGTAAGGGGTTCCATAGGGCGGGAAGAAAGGCGTCTCGAACTCAGCAGTACCGTAAAAACAAAGTGGGTAGTACCTTTTAAGCTGTCAACTGCGTTTGTTTCACGTACGCCAGTCACGTTAGAAAGATAGATAGAAAGATCGGGCGAGGCGTCCCACCCCCGTGGGGCCCTACAGGTTCTCAGGCTAAAAGCCCATTGTGCTTAGTTCCTTAATCCCTAACGCTCACCAGCCCCCCATTCTAGTCCTCCTAAAGAAGGCTAGAATGTCGCTAATTTGCAGCGCCCTGATCTCCTCCGGTTCCAGCAAAGCCGCCCCGAGGGTTTGGTGTCTGAGCCCCTGGACGTTATTCCTCCGACGCTACTGCCTCCCCATTCCATCGTGAGGCGCCTGTAACGCAGCATGCTTTGGATCCAGTCTGTAAGCTGTCCCGGCACGCCGCACTTCAGGGCCTCTCTGCATATAACTTCCGGGGGAGTGTTACTGAAGGTCCCTTCTATATCCAGGAAGGTGCCTACCACATACCCGCCTTCCTCTAATTGCCGCTCGATTCTCCTCACAGTCTCATGTAGGGCCGTGTCAACCGAGCAGCCTGCCTGGAAAGCATGTTGACCACTGTGGAGTGGTCTTGCTGATAACACCCGATCTCGGATGTACCTCTCGACCAGTTTTTCCACCGTCTTCAAAATGAAGGATGTCAAACTGACCGGTCTAAAATGCTTAGCAGCAGTATAGCCCTCCTTTCCCGGTTTGGCTAGAAAGACCACTCTGCTGCCCCTCCATGCCATTGGCACGTGTCTCAGAGCCTTTTAGAAGCGCTGGGTACACTCCATCCGCCCTCGGTGATTTGTATGGTTGAAAGGTCCTTACGGTCCAAACAACCTTCTTAATTGACACTATGTCGGACGCGAACCCCCAGTCTGCCCTTCTGTCCGGGTCTACCTGGTACACGTCCTCCTGATCCGTTGGGACAATCTGGACGCTCGGGAAGTGCACCTCCATCAGACGCCTCAGACAGTCCTCATTCTCCGCAAGCTCACCCGTTTCCAGCCTTATCGGCCCTAGGCGAGCCTCTGGATTTTTCGCAAGGATCTTATGTAGGAAGGCCGTCCTAGGAATGCTGTTCGTTTTCTCACAGAACTCCCTCCAACCTTGCCGCTTATATTTGTTGATCATGTTCTTATATTCCTTCCGGGCCTCTCTATATCGGTCCCAGTCAGATATCAACTTGGTTTTAAAAGCCCTATTGTACAGTCTCCTGGCCCCCGTCCGAAGGGCCTCCAGATGCTTATTCCACCATTGTGCCCCTCGGCCTGTGCCCACTGCAGCAATTGGACAGTTGTTTTCGAACGCCGTGATTAAGGCTCTTTGCAGAAAATCTGCAGCCAGCTCCAGCTCATCAGTCGTCCCATATTTTGTAGGAAAGTCCCCTAGCCTACCTCGGAGTTCCTCTCTGAAGGACTCCCACTTAGTATATCTGGGATTTCTCTTCAGCTGTACCTCCGGCTTCCTGAGGGCCAGTCGAAAGATGAGCTTTTTATGGTCCGAGAGCGACTCCTCCGAAGACTCTCCACCCTCTCACCTTATCCACTAGTCCCCCTGAGCAAAGCGTCACGTCAAGAACCTCCTTCCTGCTTTTGATCTGGAAGGTAGGTATTCCAACAGAACCCTGCCCCTCTCATTGACGTCCGTGCTTCCCCACACCACATGGTGTGCGTTGGCATAGCTCCCCAAGAGCAGCAGAATCCCCATATTTTGAAAATGCTGCACTAGCACCTCCACCTCCGGCGGATGAAGCCCCGCTACAGCATCTCCTGGGAAGTAGGCCGAAGCTATATAAATCTCTAGCCTTTCTCCCTTATTGCCCCTGAGCCTTGCCCTAATAACCGTAAGGTCCCTTGAGAAAAACTTTGGCACCAGTAGGGCATCCATGCCTTTGACGGCAATGCACGTCCGTGACGAACTCTCGAGTGGGCCCTTAAAAATCGTGCCACAACCCTCTAAACCACTAATCTTCTCGCTGTGTAACCAGGGTTCCTGGATTAGGGATATACCTGTCCGCATCGCAGCCATACACCTGGTTAATACCGCCGAGGCGCCTTTGCTACGATGCAAATTAATCTGTGTAATCGGGATGTCCAAAGCAGCCATTAATTAGACTACTCCGGGGCATCCCCCTTCTCTGCCTACTCCCAGATAGGGCCTGTAGTTTTAGGTCTTGATAGCCCCCACAGCCCCCTCTGGGACACCTACAATGAGGACCCAGCTTGCCCCCGCAACCTGTTTCCCCCTCCCCCTATACACCCTCCAGCTCTCCGTCTTCAGGTTCGGATTCTGGAACCCGAGGCGCCTCAGGGTCACATCCGGATCCTCAGGTTCCCTTTGGATCAGGATAGTTGCCTTGACTTACTTCTGCAGTAGGTACTCAGAGGTACGTCATCCCCTGAATACTTATCTCCAGGCCCTTTGCGAGTCTGAAGCTTTGAAAAACGGTCTCCAGCCACTCCCTCGACCAGTTGTCGGCTACCCGCACTACGATGGCCCCCGCCCTGAGGAAAGTCCCGTCCAGTCTGGGTGCCCGCCCCTCTTGAGGCATGGCGTCAATCGCTTTCGCGATTTCTACCCTCAGCCTGTCCAACTCCCTTGAAGTCAAACAGGCCTCCAGGTAGCCCGCCGCGAGGATCACCCTCGACAGCGCACTGTCGGCCACCTGTGCATACGTGAGGCCCTGGGCCTCCGGAGCCCTGTGCCTCTTAACCTCCCTGTCCGGAGGAGTGTCCTGAGACTCCTTCTTCCTTTTTCCCGAAACCGAGGCCCCCTTTGGAGTTTCTTGGTTCCCTCTTAATGTTTGGGCCAGAAGCTGCCGCTGCTTTTTGCGCTGCTTCTTCTCTGCACCACAAGGCCCCTTCTTCTTAACAGAAAGATCCTTGAGGCGATGTCTCACTTTATCTCCCGCCTGGGGGGTGCCCCCTAGAGGGCCTCCCCCAGACGGATCCTCAAATACTGAGGGCCCCTCAGCAGAGCCCTCCTGAGAGGGCCCCCCAGAAGCGCCCCCCTGGTTTGACTGCCCTGGTGTAGGGCCCTGTCCTGAAGGCCCCCTGTTGGGGCCTTGAGGTCTTTTATTTTGAAATGTAAATTTTTAAAAAATTATTCGATCTATTTTAGATCCCACGAGCAGCTAGGGAAAAGGTATTCCATCCATGCAAAGCCCCGCATGCATGGATGAGACCTAAATAATACGGGATTCGGCCTGGTTTCCCGAATACACCGTTTGAGACACCTCCGCCCCTGCCCTCAGCGAGCAGGCCCCTTTCGTCGACAGCTCCCCCTCGCTGATGACAGGGACGGATTTTGGTAACCCTGGTGCCATTCTACCCTCGACACGGTCGGTCACATCTTGGTTTAGGAGCCTGAAGACTCGCGCCCTCAATATTCTTAGAGTTGTGGCTAATTCCTCCCAGAAGGATCGCTCCTTTGTCAGATCCCACGGACTACCTACATCTCTGTTCCCCAGAGTCCCTGCGCCTCGCAGCCCCATTCTTCTGGTTCCCAGACTCCGAAGCGGCAGTCCGTGAGACCCTTAAGCCCTCCCACCAGCTACAAGGTCCCGTGATCCCTAGGGAGGGTCAGTCACGTTAGTTTGCTCCAAAATTTTATTCAGTTCGTTCCAGTCGTCTCCCGTTCGGTGTCAGTGTTTTGTTTCTCGTTATAAAAATGTCGAAATGCAACGCAAGCACATCCTCACGGAACCCGCGTTGGGAATACTGGTACAAATGGCCCTGACTTTTTACGTTTCCAATTCTAGTATGCAGCGACCGACCAACGAAACGGTCACTATCATGAGAGAGGAGTGTAGAAGATTAATCTATTCTTTATAATTGAAAAATCTTGTTTCTATGATTTTCTGTATCTTCCGAAACACAGAACCAGTTTTAGCACTACGAAACAGGGACCACCTAGCACTAGGCTATATATTCTGAAACCTTGATTCTTTCTCTACAAAAACTTCCCAAACTGGACTGCTAATTTACGTCCGATCTTGGTTGCTGAGTAAAAATATATAGGGGGAGTGAGCACGTAAACGAGTCAAACCCGTATGTACCAGTGTTCCCTTTAACCCTTTGCGGCGCAGTGGGAACCCAGATTACCACCTTTTTTATTCACAACTTTTTTCTCTAAATTCAACATTTTTAAAGAAATTATAATGATTTATTGTTAAAATCGTATCTGAAGCATGGTAGAATTAAAAAAAAATATTAACGAGCATATTTCATAAAATTATAAATACTTATAAATAAACAAAATTTGAAAATCACTCTTTTTGCTTCCTCACAGGGGAAGCTTTGCTTTCGATACATTTTCTAATATTTTTAAAATCGTTTAATTAAACTTTCCTCACGTGATAAATGTCTAATACAACATTCTAATCAATTGTCCGGATGTATGTATGTATGTGTGTGTGTATGGATGTCTCCATTTTTTGTCGCCCTATTAACATAAAGACAGTTGTAGATAAATTGATGAAATTTGTAGGGTATATTGGCACCACTAATATCTCAAAACGTGCCGAAGGATTTTTCAAAATGTTGAATTTTAAAATTTTTATGTAGACTTTGAATTTTTATAAAATTGATTTTTCGACTATAACTTCTCAAATAATGAAAATTTAAAGCTTATGTAAGGGAAAGAAAGATTCCTTGCGTCGAAACGAATCGACTGACCTGTATGATTAATGAATTTTATAGAATTATAAGAAAATTATGATTATTTTTAATTTTGAAAATCGTTAATGCTTCCTCTACGAGGAAGCAAATTTATTTGCAACATTATCATAATGAGGAAGTAAAGTGCTCAAAAATGAGCACAAAAAATATAAATATAGTTAAATGGAATACCAGAGATCGAATTCACGGCTAGTTTAAAGACAAAATTCAGTTTTGATCGACGTATTAAATAAATTGGAATGAAACTTGGCACCTGGGGGTTTTCAAAAAATTGAAGAATTGTCATGAAACTTTCCATTGGGGGTTTTCGAGGTCACTGATTATGAATCCGGAAACCGATTTTCAAAATTCAAAATGCTGGGTCTAATATGGCGGACGAGTTTTCAAAAAATTGAAGAATTGTCATAAAACTTGGTACCTGGGACCTTTGAGGGTCGCTGATTACGAATCCGGAGTCCAATTTTCAAAATTTAAAATGGTGGATCCCATATGGTGGACAAGTTTTCAAAGAATTGAAGAATTTTCATGAAACTTGACATTTAGGGGTTTTGGGGGGTCTCAAATAATGAATCTGCAGAAAACTCGTCCGCCATATTAGACCCGTCATTTTGAATTTTGCAAATCGGTTTCCGGATTCGTAATCAGTGACCTCGAAAACCCCCCAATGGAAAGTTTCATGAATATTCTTCAATTTATTGGAAATCGTCCGCCATATTGGATCCGCTATTTTGAATTTTGAAAATCTGCCTCCGGATTCGTAAATAGCAACCTCGAAAACCCCCAAGTGGAAAGTTTCATGAAAATTCTTCAATTTTTTAGAAACTCGTCCGCCATATTGGATCCTTCATTTTGAATTTTGAAAATCTGGCTCCGGATTCGTAATCAGCGACCTCGAAAACCCCTGAGTGGAAAATCTTATGAAAATCGGTTTGATAGAAAAATGTGCGCCGCAAAGGGTTAACAATATTTTTCATGATTGAAACAAAAACTACATATCCTATTAAAAAATGGCGAAGGAGAATTTATAGATCTTTTTAATACCAATAATTATGTTACTTATCATTTTCTTTGGCGTTCAAAAAAAAAAATTTATCACTTCTAGAATTTTATTGTCATAGAATTTGTAAATTAAAAAGAAGTTGTTTCGAAAAATTACAAAATGCTTTAAATTTGTTTTCATGTGTAACATAGTTGTTACTCTAGTCGGTCTGGAGTAGGGGGAGACTGTCGAGAAATGAGCCGAAAAGTCTTCGAGTCAGTAAAAACAGACTCCGACCGTCGGGACTCGAACCCTCGGCCGCCGGCTTGCAAGCCCGATACGCTACCACTGCGCTACGGAGTTTGGGTACTAGAATGGTTCTGCCCAACCGTATTCTATTCCCAGCTTCAAGTCAATCGTCGATCAGTCTTTTGGAGAGGAAAGGCAATTTGTTTTGTAACGTGTCAAGCTCACGTCACACCTAGGAAGTGGGAAAGGGTATCTAGTTACGTCCCACGTAACACATGACACGTGTAACGAAACGGAGCCCTTTACAGTACAGGAGTGAAAATACTGCAAAAGTAGTCACGAAAGTAAAAGTAGTAACGAAAGTAAAAGTACTACCAAAAGTAAGAGTAATACCGAAAGTAAAATAGGGTATCTTAAAATAGATATAGATATCCTAAAATATCTAAATAAATAAACCGGAGGTTCTCTCTCCCAACCCCCCCTCTCTCTCATCCTATTGTATCCTATCCTCCCGAATCCTATTCTATTGTATTCTATCCTATCGTATCCTATCACATCCTATCATATCCTATACTATCTTATTCTATTGTATCCTATCGTATCCTATACTATTGTATCATATCACATCCTATCGTATTCTATACACTATCTTATCCTATTGTATTCTATCGTATATGATACGATAGGATACAATAGAATACGATAGAATACAATAGGATATAACACGATAGGATAGAATACTATAGGATAGAATACTATAGGATAGAGGGGGAGGAGGAGAGAGAGTATTTCGCGAACACGCTTACGGGACCCCAGACAGCTTATTTCTCGCCATCCTGACTGTTGTAATACACTAGTGCAAATTCGGACTATTGTTTCGAAAATCGAATTCGTTACACTGGTCATGAAAAGCTTTGTACTTCACACGTCGCGAAACAGACAATTATCGGACTTGTAAAGTAAATAGTTATTACATTCTTACATTAGCTTTGAATTTTATTATTTGAAAACAAAGATAGAAACGAAATTTTTGAAAATTACAAATAAAAGCATTTCTTCCTTAATATTGAATAAAGTGCATTAATCATTGAGGTCAATCGATTCACCTCGCTGCATGGAATCTTTCTTTCCTTTACATAAGCTTTGAATTATTATTATTTGAGATATTATAGTCGAAAAATCTCACTTTTACAAAAAAATTAAAATGTACATAAAAATTTTTAAACTCAATATTTTGAAAAATCTTGTGGCACATTTTCAGACATTCGTGGTGCCGATATACCGTAAAAATTTCATCCATTTATCTACAACTGTTTTTAAGTTAAGTTTGCGACAAAAAACGGCGACATACACGTAAATATTTATTAGAGTGTTGTATTAGACATTTATCAAGTGAAGAAAGCATAATCAAAACACTTTTAAAAATATTGGAAAATTTAACGAAAACAAAGCTTCCTCTATGAGGAAGCAAAAATTGTTCAAATCGGATAAGAAATGGCTCCTGAATATTAATTTGTCCACGGACACTTTTTTGACCCCACTGTACGCCGCGTGCGAAGCGAGCAAAAACACAGACAAATACTATAATTTAATATCTCCGAAATTATATACGATAGACAAACTTTTTAGTAAACCTTCTTAAACGGGAATGATTTCCGCGTAAAATGAAATAAGTTTTATTTTTTTTAGCGTGAAGAACTCATAAAAAATTTCAATTGTTTATGAAAAGTTGATATAAAAGTAATTTTTTAAAGCAAATTTACCTCAATAAATGCTCACGATATGGCCTAAACATTACCACTCAAGTATCTTCAATTTCTTCCAATTATTACAAAGTCGTTTTTTAGAAAAAAATGTGCGCTATTTCCCCTATGTGATAATTTATTTTTCCTTAATCAATGATGTCATGGAATTTTAGGGGTCACACTTGACATGGCATCACTCAAAATAGCTTTACGCTTTACGTAATAAATAACTATTCAATTTTATACTGAAATTTCTGTGTGGACAAGAAATACTACCAAGATGTAAAAAATGATTCAACTCTGATATTTATTGAGTATAACATGAAGACATTAAATGTTGAGGTTGCAGCCCCACTTCAACAATCTGCTGTTTTAGCAAGGCAATAATAGGACACTCTCGTGAAAACCCGATCAGATTCCCCAGAGAGGATCCTTACTTCTTAAACGTAATTATGTCAATTGGGTCCTAACTATTTTACTGACTAACTTCTGACCAATCATATGGAAAACTATACCTAATCTAAATTTTTTCACGGATTCTTGTTAATCTAAGCGTAAAATAATAGGCGGCTAATCATGCGTCACATCCATCCATACATTCAGTTATCCTATATCCCTACCATACTTGCGTTACCAATATCTCGATTCTAAGATTGATTCTGTATCGCTGTATGATTTGCTTGATATTAATTGTTAGGTCCAGTCACAAGGCCAAAAAAACGATTTTTTTGATAATTTTTTTTTTAAATCCGGTTTTATTACAAGGAAAATAAAAATTTTGTGTTTATACATCCACCATTTTCTTGAAAATTAAAATTTGGACTTAAATCTTTGTTCAAGTGCTTCAAACTTATTTTAAAAATAACTGATGTTTTGGTAATGATCGGTTGAGCCGTTCTGGAGATATAACCTTCATCGCAAAATACCTTTTTTTTTTGGACTTCTTGCAGATTTGACTATAAGGTGCTTGTTTATCGATATTTTTACCTTATTATTCGAACTATAGAACATTTTCAATAAGTAATAAAAGATGTTCTTGAAAAAAAAAGACTTAAAAAATCGTTTCTTTTTGGCTTTGCGATTGTACCTAACCCCTTAACTAAAAACACAATATATCAAAACAGACTGCTAGAGAGGCGAATATTTCTTGAAGACATTCCTATATATTTATTATTTATACTTGATATTATACTTATCAAGGCGTGTGAAATTTACAGATTCTAAAGTTATAATATTTCAAAAATGGTTATGGAATAAATCATTTTTTCAAAACAAATTATCGTAAATTTCGTTTATTCGAGATAATTAATCGTAATATCTTTTGCTTCTTAAATAGTGTTCCGAGTTATTCGCTTTCAGTGGGAACTCATCAACTACTTAAGTTTAAGATATAAAGACGAATTGTAATAGAATATGAAGAAAGAAGATACTTCTGAATTAATATTTCAACATTTTTGTTTAATGACCACTGATTTGAAGACTAAATTTATGAAAATAAAATTTTCCAATAAAATTTGAGGCATTTCATGTATAAAGAACATTAGAAATAGGGGCCAAAAAGGCCAGTGTATAATTAATTTAAAAGCATTGCGACGAAAGAACGAGCTCGGGTGTTCCTTAGAAAGCGATCTGCATGCAAGAACAATTAGCTACACCTCCTCGCGGTTCACCTCCGCAATAAATCAACGAACCGCATTAGCACAACGGCCAACACAATGCCTGTAATTCTCGCCCACTCCGACACAAGTCGAAAAGAGAAGAGAGAAGATTGAAGAGGAGAAGGGAGGAGTCATCTACAGACCGGCACAATCATCCACAAGATATGGGTGAGAAGCGGGAACGTCGCTACATGATCCTATCTTTCTTCATTTCGATGTACAGAGTTAGAGACTTTAAATCATGCACTAGAGAAGAACAAATGGTGCTAAATTTTACACTAAGCGGCACCTAGATGTGCATTCACCATTTCCTATGGGTTCCTACAAATGGCAATGCAATGCGTCGAGACTCAAGATATTGTAACTCGAAAAGATGACTCAACTGATTTGTAACGAACTGTTTTTACCCTCTTAATAATCATCTCACTAGAAGATAAAAATAATACAAAACTAACACATCGGTTATATTACTTCGAAAACGGTTACGAAAATGAAAATATAACCGAGAATATAACTGAGATTTAAATTCCTTGAGAATTTTAAATTTGGAGATTTTTGTGACAAGGGAATTCCTTGCTGGTAACAGCGTGATCTATCCGGCCATAGTCATTAGTGTTTAGCATTTCTTTATGTTTGCAGTGTTGATAGAGCTTTCGGCGTGTAGTAGTAATAGGCGGAAGGATTTAAATTTGTTATATCTAGGTGTATGTTATCACAACGTTTGGGACTCATATGCCATAAAGCGTGTGTAGTTCAAAGTATGAAATGTACGTGCAAATTGAAGCTGAAAGTCCTCACTCTGGCTCGATTATAGATGACAATGTAAAAGAAGATTTCCAGCCCGCCGAAGAAGATGTTGAGGATGGATGGATTCCTTATTGGAATCGATTTACAGATCAGACAAGATTAAACTGTCCAACATTTTCAAAAGTCTTTGACAGATACGGCATCGGATACAGGTCTGCTGCTTTATTGCCTTCAGCAATTTTACACGACTTGAATAAGTAGGGAAGACCGGGACAAGTTGGTAAATGCTCTTTGTTTAAGGGGTCTACCCACTTTAGAATTTTCAAAAAATCGATTTTTTTTATTGTTGATAAAATCTCTGAAACTACTTAACCGATCCTAACCAAAATTTTACCACATATTCTTTATGAGTATAACTATAGCACATATCATACGATTTTTGAAATTTTGATTTGAACTATTTTTTTTTTCGCAAGAAAAGGTGAAAAAATACGTGTTTTTTCCTCACTTTTCGAAAAATGTCCGCCATTTTGTTAATTTTGAAACAATCAAAAATCATATGATATGCGCTATAGCCATTTATCTGCTGAATCTAAAACCGTTTAATTTTTTTGTTTCAGACCATCCGTCCCAGAGAAAACATCAACAGCGTACACCCTCCTTTTTTTTTTGATCTTCTTTCAACCATCATTTTTATTTATCAATATTCACTAAAATTAATTAAAAAAAAAAATTCCATGTATTTCTAAAATGCATTTTTTGTATGTAACATCTTATGTACCAATATCTTTAATTTAAAATTATGAAAAAAATTCTTGAAAATAGCTTTATTTTTGCGCGTCTAAAGTGGGTAGACCCCTTACACAACGGAAATGCTAACAGCGCCACCGCGGGGAATGCAAGTGTATTAAGTAACACTTCCGCTGTAATTTAATTGTATTTCGCAGCCTTGAGTCAAAAATATCATTGAAAAACTGCTTTTGACGGTGGCGAGTAAAATGTTTACTTTCTGGTTTATTCATTTCATAAATTAATAAATAATCAATATTTTCAAAACTAAATATGGTTTTCAATTGTCCATATCAAGAGCTTTGAAATGGTGTATCATTCGAATTTATTGCTTGGGTTCCTTAATCCACAAAAAAATTTAATTTTTTTGCCGGGGCAAGTGGACCAATTTTCTTTGGGACCAGTTGGACAATGTTTTCAAACCGCTAGATAACCTCTACGTTTGTATTCCGCGTGTAGGTATAAAAATATTTTAAAAAAAGTTTCAACTTCGGTGGCTTCGACCAACAAAAAACTTTTGGTAAAATGAGCTAAGAAAAATTGAATTATGTATTGTAACTTAGAATTAAATGTTTAAAAAGTTATAAAAATATGGTAAATAATAGGGTAAGATTTAACTAAGATTCAGTAAAGAAATAAATTAATAACATGATTATTTTATTGATTATCACCTTCATCTGTGGCTTTTAAAGCGATTGGTTTTGAATTGCCCAACTTACCCCGCCCTCTTGGTCAACTTGTCCCGTATTCGGGGCAAGTTGGCCAATTCCTCCCCTCTCTGAAAAATATTATGCCATTTTTCAATAGTTAATATAAACGCCTGAAAAAATTCTCAATACTGACCAAGAGTACACACTTTTATATGGTGAGAACCGAAATTTTTTAAATTTAAAAGTAAAGTTCTGAAAAATCACTAAGTAAAAACTTGGCCCTACATTCCAAAAGTAAAAAATTTAGTTTTAAACAAGAATAAACTCTATATCTGGAAAGAACAAAAACTCGTCATCAACTTCAGACAGAGCAGCTCTCTTTGGCTTCAGAAATAAAGGCTTTTTATTTCGATGGAAGAAAAGACGAAACAAAAGTAGTGGATGAAACAAGTAACGGAAAAACACGGCAAATAACAAAACGAGAAGAATATATTTCTCTCATTCAAGAACAAGGAAGTACTAATTTAGGACACATATTTTCATTTTCTTCAGATGCAAAAATGATTACACATTATATACAATAAGAGTCTATGTCTTTTATCAGGGAGTACTGACAAAATCGATCCCTCGGTTCAAGCTGCAATTAGACAAATACAACCAGTGATAATACATCCGAGGCATGCGAAGAACAACAGTTCGTCAATCCCTTATTTGAAGAGTGGAAAGTACATGATTGTCCAAACGGATATCAGTTGGTGAGCCTCATGCATAGTTTGATCCTTAAGTGGCAGCATATACATGTTTAAATAGAATGTTTAATGTCCATAAATTTAATTAATAATAAGGGGCACATTCTCATCAGGGCATATACAATGCTTAAATAGAATCTTTAATGTCCATAAATTCAATTAATAATAAGCAGCACATTCTCATCAGGGCACTTGCGCTTCGCGCTCGGCTCTGTTTAACAACATTTTTCATGATTAAAACAAAAACTACTCATCATATTGAAAAATGGTAAAAGGAGATCTTTTACATCTTTTTGAGGGGTTACATACATAATTATATAATTCTAATATATAATTGGAAAAAAGGGTTTTTTCCCGATTTTTTTTTTTTGAAAAAACGCTAAATTTTTATTAAAAACAAACCACTACGCATCTATTTGTACATTTTTAAAGTTATTTTATCCCAAATTTGTATGAAAAATATTGACATTTGTAGGCACTACGCCCGTTGAGCTTACTCTACTTGGACGAAGGATTTGTCGAAATAAGTATTTTTGCAAAAATGGTGATGAATTTTCAAAAAGAAAATAGATTTTTTGGGGTCTGAAAATTCAATTTTGTCAGTCCCAAAAAAAATTTTTTTTTCAAATGGGAATTCCTTCCTCCAAGTATGAGATAATATTGTTATAAAGTAGCTTGAAATAAATTAGATTAATAGTTGACATGGTTTTTGAGAAATCGTGGACACCGTAACGGCCCTTTTTGAAAAATCACATTCCGAGATAATCGCGATTAAAGTATCGAATACTTGGAGGTAGCGCGCTGTTGACAGCTGTAACGTAGGTTCTAGTGCTCAGATCTCTATGAAATTTGGAGAAAATAATCTTAAAAGAATGTACTCTAAGAAAATGCAATAAAAAAATTTTCGATTTTTTCGACCAACACAAGTGTATCTGGGTGATTGTAAGATTGTGGGCAAATTTGAGCGGCTAAAGTGGTAATTATATTTTTATTATGAATTGAGTAATAAATAATTTTTATTGATTGTATCAGATGTAAAAATTTGAAATATTAAAGGGGCACTTCTGAAAATAAGAAACGATAATTTAATTTTTATTTGAAATACGTGAAGTGGATCTGAGGTTATGGGATTTGATGCAAAAGAGCGCCAGATTTAAAAAATACAGAACCAAGTTTATCACATGCATATCACATATGATATAAGCATATGATAATTTCATTTCATTACTGGATGGAAGTGTTTTACAATAAATCATATGCCTTCAGAGGTTAGAAAATAGTAAACAAACAAACGGTAAGTGGCAGAAAATCGATATTGCAATCGAACATTATCAAATCAGCTGACTTCCGCACATGCGCAGCTAGTACTTGATGAAGGTGTGTTACCCCAATGAATTTTCCTACGTTACACCAATTCTACTGTTTTAATGTTTACGAAAAATATAAATATTTTAATATTAAAAAAACGTTTGGTTCTGAAAGGTGTAATCTCCAAGTATATGATACAATGGTTTTTATATTTTTTTTTAAATCGAAAACATATTTTTTAGGAGATGTACACCAATGAAAATTTTGTTGTCCAAGTGCACTTTCCAGTTTTAATATCGGATTAAAAGAAAAATTTATGATCATTATACATTTTCTCTTATAGAATCTTGTTCGTATGGTCAGGCTTAATATTTTTGTGTTTAAAATTTATCTTTAATTATAATACTTTTTCCAAAAAAAGGGTGTACACCAATGAAAAATATTTATGTCAAAATTGTGGGACCGACTTTAAAATTTATGCAAAACTATTCATTTAGCGTCTAAAAAATGTTTTAAATTAGACTTTTGTACCTTCGGAATTCATAAACATAATACAATAGGCATTTTTTAGTTTTCTTTGGAAATAAATGGATAAAATAGTTTTATTCGCGCACAGATTGAGGTTGGGACAGTGTATAAAGCAGAAAAGAGTGACTTTTGAGGTATTTTCTTATGAAATTAAATAAAATGAGAATAAAAATTAAAAAATTGTTTTCAGATTGTTGTTCACAATGATAATAAGTATTTATTACATAAATTTAAAAAATCAAAAAAAGCTCATTATAAATAGTATAGTACTGGGACCTCAAGTTTGCCCACAATCTTACAATCACCCTTATGTATAACCCCTTAAATAACTTTTAAAACATGTTAAAGCTTTTTTTTTCTAAAATAAATTGTTTAAACGTGAAAATAGTGAAAATTTCATGAGTTTTCTGTTTTTTCCTGTTGTTAGTTCACATAGAAGAAAAATATATGCGTATGGAAAAATTGTTTATGTTTTTTGTTTCAGACAAGAATTATGAGCTGCATCGTGTACGCCGACTGAAGATAGGAGTGGCGAGGTACTCAGGGAAATGGCTTATTGATTTGAAAAAATGTATGATTTCGTGATGAACATGTTTTTTTGTACTCCTCAAATATAATATATATTAAAATATAGCTCAAACTTCACTGGCCTCATTAGTTTTTTCCTTTAGAAAAAAAATTCTCGAAAAAAGTAATTTTTCGGATCATCTAAAGCAGGATCCCTCTTTAAGGTTCTGTTGACCTTAAGGAACACGTTCTCATCAGGTGGTCACAGAAAAATTTATTGACGAGACCGTTTGTTATAAATGATTAATTTATTGTTTAACTATATATAGGTAAACAATAAATTAATCATTTATAAGAAACGGTCTCGAAATTGTAAACATATCATTCTTCAAGGAGTTTATTCCATATTTTAAAACGGAATTAAAAAACACTAAATATTTCTTGGAATGTTAGGATTATCACTGACACCACACTATATATTCAGAAGTAATTAATCAGGGTCTGATCATTTATATATTTGAATAGCTTATTTCTATAAACTTTTATAGAAATAAAAATTTATAGAATAAGAATTGTATACTTTAATAGAAATAGAACATCACACCGCGCTTCGCGCGCCTATATAATTACTTAACGTTACGCACTTGTGATGATCCCACGTGATCATCTCTCAACCAATCAGATCATGAATAAACTGCGGACACTCGACAATCATCTATTTTTTAAGAAAGGATAAGCTATTCAAATACATAAATGATCAGACCCTGATTAATTAGTTCTGAATATATAGTGTGGTGTCAGTGATAATCCTAACATCCCAAGAAATATTTTGTGTTTTCTAATTCCGTTTTAAAATATGGAATAAATTCCTTGAAGAATGATATGTTTACAATTTTGTCACGTTGTCAGTCGCAAAGAACATAAAATATTTCACCCTGAACAGGGAGAAAAGCTTTATAATATAGGAGTGAAACTTTTTGCAGCCATAAAGTCCACTTTCCGTCGTGCCAGAGGACTTGGTCAACTTAATTCTTGGTGCTTGGGGTGGTTATTGAGCCGTGCACGACGAGGAATCACGATATCGTGTATCGCTGCGTCGAGCACCCGCGCTTACGGCCGATCGAGTGGAAACCTTTAGTGCCTCCGGTTTCTTCGTAAATGGTCGCCGTGTTTGCCGATCTTATTTACCGACATTCCGTGCGCTTCAGGGATTCTGGCCACGAGTTCATGCGCGCTTCTCCGAAAAAGGGACTAGAAACAAAACATTAGGAGAAAAATAAAACACTTCGTTTTATTGTTTATTAGATGGCGCAAAAAATTTGGTTTAAATTTCGCCCCAACTGTATCTACATATTTTCGTTAAAAAATAGCACAGGGTATCCATAATTATATTTCCGAAATTAATAATTTGATATTTTTAAACTAACACTTCGATAGCACACTGGGATCAAAAAGGTCCTAGGCATTTTCAACCTTAATTTGAGTCCGTTATAGGGCCGAAAGAAAGAGATATTTACTTTTTCGTAAAAAGTATAATTTTTCACTACTTTTTAACTTCTAGAATCATTTTTTCATATTTAAAATGGATTTTGAGTTAAATAACCAACAGCAATCTATGAAGTACAAGTGACCCATAAATATATATATTTCCAAAAATATATAGTTATTATTTTCACAAATGGCGCTGTGAACACTAATTTCATATAATTTGTGACGTTGCAAATTTTTACATGTCACAAAAGTCAATTTTATTACAATTTTACTTAAATAAAATTTCTCTTTCTCTCACAAAGAGCATAAATTCGGTACTATTGATTGTTATATTTTATATCTAATTTTATTTATTTTCTTTTTTATATTATACTTTATTTATTTTAAATATCTTCCTACCTTGCCGTCTACACTAATAATTGGGTCCATCATCACTTTCACCTTCGAACCTTTGCTCTATGGTTCACTATGGATTTATTGATTCTCTCTTTTCACCATCCTTATTTTTAACATCCAAAGCAAAGCTATAAATACTGCCAATAGTAGATAGAAGGATTGGTTTTGGTTTTCCGAGGTCGTGGGCTAATGATTGATTAAATCCGTGAAAATAAAAATTTTTTAAAATGATTCTAATTGCGACCGTGCTACCGTATATATTTTAAGAAAATGTTTTTTG
>UCOK01019374.1:0-11561 GCA_900474325.1 Synergus umbraculus
AAATTTATTTGGTTTTTTCATTTCAAATAATCCGGTCCAGAGATATCGTGATCACCGCAAAATTGGTTTTTTTTGCGGAGCTCTAGGAGATCGGCGATAGCAACATTCGAGATGATTATTTTTACAAATAAAAAATATGTTAATATATTATAAGGTTATTATAATATGTACACCAATTTTCAAATTAATAAATTGAATAGTCTGCGCGAAAAAAATTCTTGAAAATCCGTCTTTTTAAAGCCTTCTAACTGTATGTAACCCCTTAATATGGAGATAGAAATAAATATGCGGGTATAGGCGAAAGCTGGAAATGGATAAAGAATCTATTCCTTTCTATTTAGGAATAGAAAGAGATATAAGAGAATAGAATCTCTATCTACTTTCAGCAGGGTGATTGATAGAAAAAGATGGAGAAGAAATGGAGAATGAGATTGAAAGAGATAGATAGGAATAGGCTGAAGATTGAAAGGGATATTGAAGTGAGGAAAAAAAGAAATAAGCGCAATTTTGATTAACAAGGAGATAGAAAAGATAAACGTGGATAGACAAGAGATTGAAAGAGACAGGAACGAATTGAGATTAACAAGAAGATCGAAATGGCGAATAGAGAAGAATAGATGAGAGATGAGAGAAAATAGAGAAACGACGATTGAAGGAGATATGAGAAAACTATGATTTGCAAAAGGAGATACAGAGAAATAGACGGTGATAGGCGAGAGATAGAATTGGATGATCAGTCTTTAACCCTTTTTATTTTATATATAGAAGGAAATATAAAAGGATATGATTATTATCTCTTTACTTCCAGCAGGAACGTGTTTTATGTTATTTTTTGAAAGAAAGATCGGTTTTCATGTGAGGTGTATTTAATTTGTTCAAGGTTGGTCAGTGACATATTATGAAAATTTTTTAGGAAAAATGAATAGCCTTGTACGTTTGCTTATCTAGTATACTCTATATAAACAAAATTTTTAATAAGTAGTCATAATACTTGATATTTGACATGACTTGATTTGAATTATGGAAATTTTTGCAGATTTTGCAGCAATCAGTGTCCCCGTCGGCGCCCGTAAGGAATACAGGAACTGGAACAATTAGAGAACAAATATCTCCGCCAACCGCTGCGTATATAAGAGGTGGAGTGAGTTCCGTGGGTATTACAGGAAGTTCTCGGAGAAAACCTATTAGAACTGTAGATGGCAGAAATCATTCAACGGATCCACCACCGCCTCATTAACTTCTTTACTAATAATATTCAATAATGAAAAAGAATAACGAGAACCCTCTAGCACTAGTCCTAGTATCGTTTAAATCACCTTATTGTTGTTATTATATTATTACTTATTGACTTTTTTTTTCGTCAATTCATACTACTATATTTCCGAGATTCCGTGTTATAAACCCAATCGTGTTATCGTATGCATACGATAAATATCCCAATGAGGATATATATCGCCGGCAAACAACTATCAGATTATGTATATACAGCTCTTATTGTCAAAGTTGTTTGAGGACACATTTCTTCTTTTCCTAAAAATTTCAAATTTCCCGCCACATGTATTTTCATATACCATATTGCTTTTAATATTTCTTCATTTTCTTTTCTTCTATTCAATTAGAAATTTACCGTTTAAGCGACTGATTACTTTGCAAGATGCGCTCATCGTAGCTAATGACATCAAAAAAGAAGATTTGTCATGTGAATAAACACCCTTTCCACATTTTGATTTTTTTTTTTTGTAAAATAGTGACGGTATATCGAAATAGAAAAACTTTTAATACAGTGAAACCCCGATTTTTTGTCACGTCCCGGTTAGTCAGTTAGCACGTATCGGGGCGCCGAGCAGGTAAACAAGTCGGGGTCGTATGTATCAGTGTTCCCTTTGCAGGCTCCACGATGATACGCATGCTCTCCTCCCCTCATCTATATTTGGGAGTGAACCTAACTTCGAAGGAAGTTAGCATTCAGGGGGACCGGAATAACGGTACTAGTTTATCGATATTTTCTTTCCATTACCAATATTTTAATATCGATATCACCCTACCGATATATCAATGTTACATATCGGTAAAAAGTTCCGATAGCGATATTGGACTAGATATTGGAAAAGAGCAAAAGTGAGGACTTTCAAAACTAATCATTTTTTTAATAGTTGAGTTTACAACTAATCTTTAATTTTTTTAAATAAATAAATTTACATTGAAAGCTTAATTTAACGTTGTACGTCATTCTAACATCTAAATACATTTACAATTTTCTGCGCATATGCAATATTCTTTATGCCAATTTATCAATATTTCTTTTTGATATCAATATTATTTTTTAATATCGATATGTCCCATCACTAACAGAAAGAAACCAATTTATAATTGCCTACTAGAATCCTATCAGAAAAAATCTGCACATTGTCGTTCACAAGACAATAATATTCTCATATTATTTTTTATGAAATTATTCATTCAATCAAAAATAATTAGAAAGAAATTTAAAACCCACGATTAAAAGGAAAACTATTCATCCTATTGAAAAATGGCCAAAGGGGAACTTGTAGATCTTTTTATGACCAATAATTATGTTTGTTATCATTTTGTCTGTATCAACGCGTTATTTGGCTCAAAATTTAAATTTTCGATTTTTTAAGGAAATTCAAAAAGTTGTTATGCTAATCCTATAGGGCGTTCAAAAAGAAACATTTTTCATCGTTTGACTTTTTTTCATATCGTACGTTGATTGGCTTCTAATTTAAGTTTTCGTTCATTTTTTTGTATTTTTAAAATATTATGTCTTAGGGGAGAGTGGTCCTGAGTCGGTCGAGTTTGGCCGGAAACAAAAAGTAAATCCGATTTAATGACGCTATCAAGTGTATAGTTGTTTTCAGCAATAGTTTCTCTACAATTTGATGTCATTTGGAAGGATGTAGGGTGATATTTGTTATCGCAATGATATGTGGAGTAAAAAGGTGCATAACGGTTATGTCTCAAAATAGTGTTCCTAAGTCGGCACCTATTTTTTTCGCTTGAATATAGGAAAAGTGCTTAAAATGAAATATTCAAAAAAGTATTTTTATTAAGGTCCAATGATACAAGCGATCACTCGCTACTGTCGTCAGATTCAAAATGTGTAGGACGTACTGAACTTCGTGGCTGACGAGAACGTAGGTAAAAACCATTCGTGGAAGGGTGCGGAGACTGACTGTCTTTCTAACTCGAAGGAAGTTTTCAATCCGATTTAATCCGAAGCCCATTCAAAATCAATCCGAACCTTAATCCTCATGAATCCGAACTTTCAACCCAATTAAATTCGGTCAATCCGAATGAATCCACAAAACACAACATAATCAAATAAACAAATAAAAACGTGAAAAATGCAGCATTTTGTGAAAAAAATTATAACTTTGGACATAATATATATATTTTTTAATCAAACGGGAAATTAAAGCTTAAGAATGGTGCTTAAAGAAAAAAAATTGAGATTATGTATGAATAAAAGGAATGCTTGTTTTGAAAACATAAAAATCAAGTTTTTTCAAAGTACGGAAAGAGGTACATTTTCCAATAAGATAGACATTATTTTATTTATTTATCAATTTTATTCATCAGAATCAAATCAATTTTCAGTCGAAAAAAAATTTACAAAAAAAAATGTTATAGTCGAAAAACATAAAAAATTGGATTTAAAAAAAAATCAGACATTCGAATTTTCATTAAAATTTATCTTTAAAAAATATCAGGTAAGTTTAACTCATCAATTCATAATGAAAAACAATCAAAATTTGGAAAAAAAAGAATTTTACTTACCTTACAGTCTTACACTTTTTGCCATCGTTAATGGCATCGTGCCTTTTCGGAATTTCGATTGGCTCCTACGAATGCTGCTTACAGATTACAGTAACGTCACTTAGTGAGCTTATAGCCTACTAGTATACAATTTTTTTTGCCCTACACCCTTCTCTCTAAGCTAGTAAGTGGAGAAGGTTTGGGCAAGGCATGAGTGACCCGACGTTACTACTTAAGGGCGATGGACTTACAAGGCACTATATATCAATGTCGTAATTTTGCAGTGCATTTGCACATCAATTCCATTCAACCGTGTATAAGGAGTAAATCGGAGAAAATGAAATTTCTTTGAGTCTCAAAAAACTCTAAGGTGGTAGGAGTATGCGTATTTTCTTAGTTTTTGGAAAAAAAAGGAGGGAAAACATTTTTAATAATTCAAATATTGAAAAAAGTGACAGAAAATAAAATCGCGGGGTGAAAGAGAGACAAAAGATTTACCTGTTTTAGAAAATCTTCTTTTTCCGAATTATCCGCACTCGAGTTGCACTCGCGATTTTTTATATGATTTTATCACCACGAGGGTTTTTATTTGTCACTTTATATCGTTCAACAACGCGAGAAACCGTGAAAATTGCGAAAAAATGCAATCTGAATTCGATACGAAAAGAGGACGCGTGAGAAACTTATTTTGCGTGAACTGTACCATGTCGTCTGCTACAGGCAGACTACGTCACTACGCGTCATCTCAATTATGGCCTGATTACACGCTTTTAGGAAAATATCCTTCTTCTCACTCTACCATGTGACTATCCAATAAGTTTGTCTCATTCCACATTTTCCACACATTTTACCTGGAAAATGTGCGAGAATGTGCAAAGATATTATTACAGTAGATGCGGTGCTGATCTAGCAGACGCTAAAAACCGGTGACAAATGCGGTGCTGATTTAGTAACCTAATATTTTTGTAGTTGGCGCGTCACTTGAAAGTGTCGGGCTACCCCGCACTGCGGAGTAGCCTGAATACTTTCGACTGACGCGCCAACTACAAAAATATTAGGTTACTAGGCGAGCACCGCATATACTAATAATAATATCTTTGGAATAAAACAAACTTATGGGATAGTCACATGGTAGAGTGAGAAGAACATTTTCCTAAAAGCGTGTAATCAGGCCTTTATAGGTAAACAGGCCTCATTAATTTCATGCTTTCCTTCCTGTTTGTTCTAATAAGGCGTAAAAAATTCACTCATTTCATATAAAATGCCCTTATATCATCCAAGCTATTTTTTTATAATTATGCAGGTTCACTTTGTTTAGAAGCAAACAAAATAGCTGTGAAGTTGTATCAACTTTTGTGCTCATTCAATGAGCACTTTGCTTCCTGTAAGTAAATATGATTTGCTTCCTCATAGAGGAAGCATTAAGTATTCTTTACATCAGCATTAAATTTTGATTAGTTGAGAAGTTATATTAAAAAAATTCATTTTCGAAAATTACAATAAAGCATAACTTTCTTATTTTTTTATAAAATGCATTAATCTTTTAGGTGAATCGATTCGTCTAGACACCAAGAATCTTCATTTTCTTTACATCAGCTTTAAATTTTAATTATTTCAGAAATTATAGTCGAAAAATTACTTTTTTAAAAATACAATTAACCATAACTTTCTTATTTCTCTATTAAATACATTCATCATACAGGTCAATCGATTCGTCTCGACATAAAGAATATACATTTTCCTTACGTCAACTCAAAATATTGATTATTTGAAAACATAGAGCGAAAAATTAACTTTCAAAATTATAAATAAACATAACTTCCTTATTTTTTCATGAAATGCATTAATCATACAGGTCAATCGATTCGTCTCGATGAAAGGAATATTCATTTCCCGTACACCATCTTTAAATTTTCAATATTTGAGAAGTTCTAGTGGAAAAATGAATTTTACGAAAATTATAAAAGTACATAAAACTTTTAAAATTAAATATTTTGTGAAACCCTTAAAAGAAATTCAACTAGGTATATAGTTGAATAACTATGCAAAATTTCATCAATTTATCTCTACGCGTTTTCAAGAAATTGCTGGATCGTGACACACATACATACATCCATACATACACACACACACACACACACACACACGCGCGCGCGCGCGCATACACTTTATACATATTTATAACTTCGATTATTATCCATAATCTTTTTTTTTACTTGACCATGTATTTTTTATCTACAGAATATTGATTTAATTATTTTTAAGTTTGATCTAATGGATAATTCTTTAAGTTAAGATTAAAATTAAATTAAAATTATTATTATTTAAATTTAAATTAAAATTCTTTCTTTTTCTTTAGGTGCACAACTTTGCTTCCGCCGTTTTTCGATAGATGACTGCAGCGGTAAGTGCCGGTTGAAATAGGCAGGTCAAAAATTTCATACAGTAAGCTTGGACATCTGTCAACGTAACCACATCACCACATTAGTGAATTTGTGTTTGCATCAAAAGTGTATTCTCGATCGAAGATGTCAGTTTTCGAGCCAAATTCTCGTCATTTGCGGGAAGTGTTGATTTTCTGCTTTCATTTGAAGAAAACTGCGGCTGAGGCTCATCGAATGCTCTCAAGTGCTTACGGTGACGTTGCTCTTAGTGAAAGAACGTGTCGTGAGTGGTTTCAACGCTTTCAAAGCGGTGATTTTGATGTCGAGGACCGGCACGGCGGCGGAAGAGAAAAAATTTTCGAAGATTCCGAACTGGAGGCATTACTTGCTGAAGACTCATGCCAAACGCAAGAAGAATTAGCAGAATCATTGGGAGTCACTCAACAAGCAATTTCGAATCGCCTCAAAGCCATGGGAATGATTCAGAAGCAAGGAAATTGGGTTCCTTATGAATTGAAGCTAAGAGACGTTGAACGCCGTTTCTTTGCTTTGAACAGCTGCTTCAAAGACAGAATCGGAAGGGTTTTTTACATCGCATTGTAACCCGCGCGGAAAAATAGGTCCACTACGATAATCCCAAACGCAGAAAATCATGGGGAATGCTCGGACATGCCTCCACATCTACGCCCAGACCGAATATTCATGGTGCCAGGGTTATGCTCTGCATTTGGTGGGACCAGCTCGGTGTGGTGTATTATGAGCTGTTGAAACCGAGTGAAACTATTACAGGGGATCGGTATCGAACGCAATTGATGCGTTTGAGCCGAGCATTGAAGGAGAAACGGCCACAGTATCAAGAGAGACACGATAAAGTTATCCTGCAACATGACAATGCTCGGCCACATGTCGCAAAACCCGTCAAGACATACTTGAAAACCCTAAAATGGGAAGTCTTACCCCACCCACCGTACTCTGCAGACATTGCTCCTTCCGACTAGCATTTGTTCCGATCGATGGCACATGGCCTAGCTGAGCAGCATTTCCATTCTTATGAAGAAGTCAAAGAATGGATCGATTTGTGGATCGCCTCAAAAGACGCATCGTTTTTTCGAGATGGTATCCGACAATTGCCCGAAAGATGGCAAAAAGTAGTGGCTAGTGACGGATAGTACTTTGAATCATAAACAGGTAATCACTTTTTCAGAATAAAGCCTCAAATTTTCGAAAAAAATCGGCGGAAGCAAAGTTGTGCACGTAATATAATAAACAAAAAAATTGTTTTTAGCGTTTTAAATAGCGCGCGAAAAGGGGGCAATAAATTATATGTATAATTAAAATTTGTTGAAATGTCCGGGGTGCGTAATACTTGCATTCGACCCTACATTACTACGCGAGTGGTGGGAGATACTTCCCGACTTTCGGTTTACCGAACTGTCGAGTAAAATTTAAAGAGCCCGAAAGGAGAAGCTTCATTATAGTTTTATAAAGTTTCATATAAGGAACATAAACTTCCTTCTGCATATGATATAAAACTTTACCAAACTTTCGAGTAATTTTTCAATTCCTTAAAGACGTTGGATGATGGGAACTTAGAAAATTTTTTGGGTGCCCCCATTAATAAAGACGGCCCTGTCTCCGTATTTAATTTAAATAGTAGATTTCGGGATAAATAAAATAAACTCACCAAATATTTCGGGTCTGACGAAATTCTAGAGTGCATCTTATAAAAAATGCATCGCGTTTTTCTTGAGAAAATTAATATTTTTACTACAAATATTATTTTTCTGAAACGGAGAAATGCATGCCGAGCAGACAAATCGCGGGAAGAGATGACGATTTTCAGCCACTCCACTTTTCACCATTTTATAGACACAACACCGTCACTAAATAAAAAAAACGTTCTGCACAGAGTCCTTCCACAATATAGACTTTCAAACTCTGAAAGAAACTTTGCGGAACTTTGTGACATAAAAATTTATCGCGTCAGGAACTTTTTTGATATCACCTGACATGTCAGAAATATGATAAAGATGAAGGCCAACCAATCAACCATCTGAAAAAGTCTGAAAATTTATGGAGTATAACACTCCAAAATTGTATGTGAGACGTTTATTCAGAAACAGAACATTATAATTGTTTGTGTACGTTATCTGGTTTTATTTTTGAACCATTTAAAGAATCAAATAATGTATCAACAAGGTTTACAAATTGTGCTGTATACATAGTCTCTTGTGGCAGCTGGCCAATAGTAACGTATGTATTAATTTCGCTTGCAACAGAACTACTTAATTGTGCGGCTGCAATTTTACTTTCATTTTTACCCAAGATTGTTTAAACTCGAAATATTCCTTTTCTAGATTTTTTGAAGTTTTAAATTATTTTTTTTGATCAAGATTAAACACTGTTTCAATGTCTTCGAACTTTGCTAGTTTATTTTTATTATTAATATCAAAAGCTACATCGCACTTAAGCATGGCATTTCTTAAGTTTTTTAATAGATGCGGAATGTCAAATATAACAACTATAGGGTGTTTGTTAACTAGGAAAAAGGAAACTTGTGATTTTGTTAAAGTGTCTATTTCTGCAGTTTGAATTGTTTTATTAAATGTTTCGTTGCATAGCTGATTAATAGCAGCTCTATTGGTGTGCCCCTGATCGCAACCGTACCTATAACGTTAAAACCACAGTTTTGTAACTCAGAAATAACTGTACAAATCAAAACCTTTAAACTTTCGGTAGGAATGATATTTTTAGTGAAATAATACGAAACAACCTGTTTCCATTTTTTTCTTACACCTCGGACCATGAATACCAATGCATGATTTGCTTGCTCAATACTTCGACCTAGGTGGCCTAGGTCTTCAAACCCAAATATTTTTTGCCTATGAGCAGAGATGTCCAGTTTTTCTCAAATTGGTATCCTATGATACTTTTTGTTGAATAATTATATAATTATTATATAAGTTAATTCAGCAGCTAAGTGCGCCTCATCCATCATAAGGACACAATTACGATCTAATTTTTTCATTGATTTACATTTAGTTTGTAATTCTTGTAGTAGTACTTTATTAATACCGGGTTCAAATGGGACTTTAGATAAAACAACTTCTAATAATCTAGGCGATGGTAATACAAAGATTGAGGACAAAAACCTATACAGTTTCGGCCTGCGCTTGAAAATAGATAATGAGAATATTTTATCATTAACAGTCCGTCTTCGGCCGGATGGTTTCTTGTTACAATTCCGTAATTGTGATTGTATAAACTCTTTCGTTCCATTATTCAAATCTTGTTCAATATCCTCAAACAAATCTTTTTTATGCAAATATTCTAGGTACTCAACTGCATTTGTTTTATCTTTAAGTTTCTTTTTTAGTTTGCACATTTGAATTTTTACCTTTCGGTGTATACTAAACATTTCTTTTTCTCGAGGTGTAAGATTTTATTTTGATGCGCCGAGCTCCCTTAAATTACCGAATAAACTGTTCTCCTTTCTCTTTCGTTTTACATGAGATGGAAACCTATCTTCACCATTAAAAGAATCGTTAGAAGTATTATCTTTGTTATTATTGTCAATATAACTTTGTGTACACTAGGGTGGTCCAAATAACGCTTTTTGAGCTACAGGGCAAGTCCCCCCCCCCAAAAAAAAGTTTCCATTTCCGGAGAAAATAATTCCATATTTTTTTTTTCGAAATTCGAATATTAACACGTGCCACCGGGAACTTCAAAATCCCATTTAATTAACATAGGGAAATTTTGGATTTTAGAAAAATTGAACTCATACTTCAGGGTTTGATCGAATCGTGACAACTTTTTTAGGAATTGAAGAGGAGAACCCATGAAATAAAACCATACTAATAACTTTTATTTTTAATCCACCCTTACCCTTACCCACCCACCCTTACATTTTTACGTATTATTGTTACTTTTTAGCAATTTCCGTAGTCTTTTTCATACAAATAATTACTAATGGACAATTTAAATATTTTCCATGACTTTTTCAACAATTATTAATGGTTTAAACAAATGTAAGATGTTTAAACAATTATTCATTCCCAAAAAATGTAAAAAATAAGCGTATTTTCTGATTGAAATATAATAGTTTGTCATTGTTTGGAGTAGCATTTTTTTTTAAAAACATTATGTAATTATTTAAACAATTACTTATTGTTTATTCTCAAAATTTCTAAAAATTGACCCAGAGATGTCCAGTTTTTCGCAAATTGGTATCCTATGATACTTTTTGTTGAATAATTATATAATTTTGGTACATTTCTTTTAATTTTTAATAAATTTCTATTTGTTTAAACAATTTTGATTTGCTTAACCATTTTTTTTTCGATAACTATAAAAAAATTAAATAAAAGAAAATGCATAGAATTATTTTTCTGACTGTATTTACATTTCAATCAGAAAATACGCTTATTTTTTACATTTTTTGGGAATAAATAATTGTTTAAATAACTTATATTTGTTTAAACAATTAATAATTGTAAAAAAAGTCATGGGAAATATTCAAATTGTCCATTAGTAATTATTTGTATGAAAAAGACTACGGAAATTGCTAAAAAGTAACAATAATAGGTAAAAATGTAGTTTTTTGATTTTTGGGTCATATTTGGGGCGCTGTGGGGGGGGGTAAGGATGGGTTAAAAATAAAAGTTATTAGTATGGTTTTATTTCATGGGTACTCCTCTTTAATCCCTAAAAAAGTTGGCACGATTCGATCAAACCCTGAAGTATGAGTTCAATTTTTCGAAAATCCAAAATTTCCCCATGTTAATTAAATGGGATTTTGAAGTACCCGGTGGCACGTGTTAATATTCGACTTTCGAAAAAAAAAAATATGGAATTATTTTCTGCGGAAATGGAAACTTTTTTGGGAGGGGGGACTTGCCCTGTAGGGTGAAAAAAAATTTTGCAATGCATTTTTGGACCACCTTAGTGTACACTCATCAGTAGTCAAAATAGTTTTCATGTCTTCCAAAAAAGAAGATTCGTTTTCAAAAGGTTCAGGCGATTTCTCAGGTTTAGTACAATACGAATGCTCATCTAAAATGCTGTGCATGTCTGTATTGTTAATGCTCTCTATACTGTTAATGCTCTCTGTACTGTTAATGCTTTCTGTGCTGTTATTGTCTACTGTACTGAAAATGACCTCAGGTTCAACAAAAACGGTGCATGGAACTGCATCCCACGTTAGTCTTTTAAGGTGGTGCCACAATGCTTCCTAAGCTTTGGCTAAGCTTCGTAGTTCGTACGTTCCGTTCGTTCGGCGCGTACGTTCTGACGTCACGAACGCACTGCTACCAACTGTCGCTGTTTCGTTCGTTGGTTCACGTTCCAGCGTTTCAGCGTTCATTTCTCATTGCTATAGCAATTACAAGAATTCTGTTC
>UCOK01019375.1:0-34603 GCA_900474325.1 Synergus umbraculus
CCTTAAAATCACTTAAAAAGAATCTAAATTTATTAGAATTCTTACAAGCCTTTTAAAATCCTTGAAAATTCCACGAGAATATTTATAATCCCTTTAAATTTCTGAAAACTCTTCCAAGTTTTTTAAAATCCTTTATAATTCCATTAAAAACTTTTAAATCCTTTGAAATACGTAAAAATCTCTTAAAATTTTGTAAAATTCCACAAAATCTTTTAAATATTATACAAACCTTTTTTAATCCCTTTAAATTCCTAGAAACCTCCTAAAACCTTTTAAAATTGTTGAAAATCACTTGAAATCATTAGAAAACCCAAAGAATTTCAAAGAATACCTGGAAATTCTTTATAACCCTTTGAAATCCTTGGAAAGTTTCTAAAATCTGTTAAATAAAATATAAAATTTATATATGCAATACGACAAAAATAACACAGCATAAATATCAATTTCTATTTTCCCTGACAACTACTCGCATTTCCGTGACTTCCCTGACTTCCCTGATATGTGGCCACCCTGTTACAGTATCAGTTTTTAGGAACAACTATTGATTTTGTGAATTCCTCAAAATCCATAAAAACCTTGAGAGATTTTTTAAAAAGAAGCTTTCCTCAGAAAGCTCATCTTTAATCTTTCCTCATCTTTAATTTGAAAATTGATAGATCCCATCGCTTTTACAAGCCGAAGAAAGACCGGAAATGGCAGTCTTATCGGATGGCGTCAATGACTATACCGTTTGATTGGAACGTGAGATAAAGAACAGCTTTCTCATCATCGACTGTATTTTTTTTCGAAACACAAAATAACTTTCTTGAAATTTTCATTATGCCGCATCAATAATATAATTAGCAATCACTACTTCAATCGATATCAGCTCAATATCTTCGTAAGAGGTCTGACGCTTTGTAATTAAATGCATTGAAATCCACTTTGAAAGGTGACTATATTTTTAAAGAATCTGATATTCAATTGCTTATTCATTTGTCATATAAAATTATTTATTATCAGCAACTCGCGAAAAGCAAAAATTAAAACGGGGAACATCTTTTTGTTAATGAAAATGAATCAATATTTTAACACTTTCTAGTTTCAAATGCAGTCAATACAAAAACTCGTTAATTTGAATGATCAGAGACCTTAAACCAGATGTACACTGAGAAAAAAATACTCAGAAATCAATAAATATTCTTTTGAATCAATAAATCTCTTCCAAAAGCAGATATTTTATTGATTCAAATGAATTGTTAATGAAACAAGAATTAATCATTTCCATACAAAAGTGATATTATACATTTTAAAGTATATACATTTGAATCAATAAAATATCTGCTTTTGGAAGAGATTTATTGATTAAAAAGTGTATTTATTGATTTCGAGTATTTTTTTCTCAGTATAAATGATATGTTTAATTTTAATCTCGATTTTCTAACTAATTCGAGCGTCGGATTTATCGATCGCGTGAAAGCGTGAATCATCGAGGACAGGAGGTAGGCCTAGACCTCCTCCGACTTTACGATGTACAGTTGTACAATGTACACACTCTCGTACGGATTTCACATGTGCTTGCCCTCCCACGCAATCAGTTTGGGCGGCCATTTATTCATTCACCACAATTCAACGAACGGAAGAAGTCGTGGTCGGGAACTCAGGCCTAGGGATATTACTTTCAGTTAGAAAAAGACAAAAAATACGATCAATATCGCTATTGTCGTTTGCATGAGAAAAAACACCTTGTCTCACCTACGCTTTGTAAAATCCGTTTGAATAATAAGCATATAGGGAAGATAAGGATTTTGTATATGCATGCACACTCTCTAAATTTTTTCCAATGAAAATTCACTCTACGAATGAAAAAATTTAACAGGATGACCACAAGATTCAATTTTTTCGTTTTTCTGACTTTTCCCTGACTTTCAAAGACAAATTTCCTAGACAGAAAAGTATTGAAAATACGAATTAAAAAATTTATCAGTAAAAATACTATTGAAATTGTTCAAAAATTTCGTAATATCACTTTAAATATTTTGAAATTTATAATTACCATCTTGGAAATCTCTTAAAATTTACTGAAATTTCTTGAAATTCTTAGAAACATTATTTGACGAAATCCCTTCAGATTTGTTTATATTTCATGAAAACCATTAAATTCTTACTAATTGTTTTAAGATTCTCAAAAATCTCTTTAAATTTCCTACAACCCTTCAAAACTCAACAAAATCGTTTAAAAATTTCTTGAAACTTTCCAAAATTCCACGAGAAACTTTAACATCTTTTAAAATGCGTCAACATCTCTTAAAATTATTGGAAACTTATTGAAATCCATTAAAATTCGCTGAAAACTTTTAAATTCTCTTGAAATTCCATAAAATTATACAAAATATTTATGTGAATAGAGTTTCGAACGTTCAAATGAACGAAATATTTTTTTCAAATTATATTTTATCCAGAAATATTGTGCCAACTAAAAATAACAATCAGGATTACAAGTTTATTTAATTCTTTATTATTTCCAATGTAAATGAATCAATATTTAAAAACTTTTTATAGTTACAAATATAATCAATACAAAAATTCGTTCATTTAAACGTTCAGAAATTTTCAATCATAAATATTTTATAAATCATGAAAATCTTTTGAGATTCTATAAAATTTCAATCAAATCCCTTAAAATCACTTTTAAAAAATGAAAAATTTCTTTAAATTCTTACAAGCATTTTAAAATTTTTCATTTCCCTAACATTTTCCTGGCTTTCAGACAAATTTCGTTGAAAGAAAAGTATTAAAAATGCCAATAAATGATCTGATTAGTAAAAACACTATAGAAATTTTTCAACAATTTCGCATAATATCGCTTTAAATCTTTTGTAATTTAAAATAACTTAATAACAATCAAAATTCGTAAAAATCTCTCAAAACGAACAACCTTGGAAATCCCTTCAAATTCGCTGAAATATTTTGAAATTCCTAGAAACTTCTTTAAATTTCTTAAAATCATTTTAAAAATATCAAAATTTCTTTAAATTTTTACAAGCTTCTTAAAATTCTTTATAATTACACGAAAAACTTTAAAATCTCTTAAAATTTCTTGAAATTCCATAAAATTCTATAAAATCTTTTATAAATCATAAAAATCTTGTGAGATTCTTTACAATTTCAATCAAATCCCTTCAAATCACTTTAAAAAAAATCTAAATTTATTAGAATTCTTACAAGCCTTTTAAAATCCTTTATAATTCCATAAAAAACTTTTAAATCCTTTAAAATACGTAAAAATCTCTTAAAATTTTGTAAAATTCCTCAAAATCTTTTAAAACTCATAAAAATCTCATGAAATCCATTAAAATTCCATGAGGAACATTAAAAATCCCTTAAAATTGGCCACCCTGTAATTGAATAATTAGAGAATTTCAGAGAGCTTGAAGAAACAACAACATATATTTTCCAACAATCCAATGAGTGTACGAACTCGATTGGAATGAAATTACAGCCTCGTTCCTGCGGCTAGTTTACATATTGAAGAAATGAACAGTATTATAGACATAAAGGTCACTACTACAAACTATGCAACCAGCCAATGAGGTAATGAGTTCAGTGAATACTCGTAATGCATTCGAGTAATTCAGAAAACGCCTCGTAAAACAAGTATATGAGTGAACATCGTGGTCACAGTGAAATGTGGCTTACATTACGAAATTGCGATAGGTACTTAACATAGTGACTAACACATGGGAGCTGCCCTACTATTAGTCATTTGTTCGACTCCGTTTTTTTTAAAGTTTCAAACTACATGCATATTTTGCACATGACATATTCTCTAATTTAGAAAAGAAAAAGGATATCATGTGAGGAATAATTGCCAAGTTAAATAATGAAAATTATTTAGCAATTATAATTGCTAAATATATTAATTATAATCTAAATATTCTAACATCCAATATTGTAATCTTTGGATATTAAATTTGAATATCTGGATATTAAGTTTTAATATCAAGATATTATATCTAAATATCTAGATAGTCGTCCCATAGTTAAATAGCTAGATATTACTTTTTAATATCAATTTTTCTCCGTGTAAAGCTGAGAGGATTTGGAGAATTGATTTACGATTTAATTCAATTATAACATTGACAATAAATGCTATTCCTGAATAAGATCCATTCGGACTCGCACGTGTGTAAGAGAAAATCAACCTCCTGACATATGTTAGCCATATGGTCGTCCGAGCGAACTTGATATTCAACTATGTTTTGTTTTTATTGCCACCCAATATATCAGTAAAAAGTTCAGTAAAATATAAAAAAGTAAGTCAATTATTAAAGTTTGAATATAATCTGCTTTTAAAATTATTAGCTTCACTTAATAGAAATAAATTTTTTAGCTAAAGATAGAAAGTCCGTGTTTTGTAACATCGACGATGATTTAGAGCTAATTATAAGTAGAAGGAGTACAAAAACAGTTCATATTTTTACCCACGTCTACTTTTTGTTGCAACTGACTGACCCGGATTTCGCATATAGAATATTTCACGCTTTCAGTTCGAACACAGATAAGCTATTAAATACTTCAAACTTACACAAAACAGTGTTTAACTGCATATTTCTGGAAGAAAGCGCAAACGGCTAATTTCCAGAAAGCCAACTGTTCCCTATCATATTTATAACCCAAACCATTTTCGATTTCGTTTGCTTAACGTAGGAGTCTTTTAAACATCCGGTTTAAAAGGTACAGAACTTGGCATACAAAAAATACATATGATTCCATGTTTTTTAATTATTTTTTAAACAAATTCGTTAAATGTAATATCAAAAGATCCAGTGGTACTATGTATTATACAGAAAGTTAAATTTCAGGCCATTCTTAGTTGTAGTTTAGAATGGAAGCTGTACAGATGCAATTCTAGGATTGCGCCATATCACGAAGAAAGTAATAGTGCATATCTGCGATCGCAATTGCACACATTCACTCAACAGTTATATGCCTGCACTTATAAATCCATGTGTGTGTTTTATATAAAGCCACAGTATCTTCGAGGTATTATCTTCCACACATAAGTTTTAGAGCCTTTAGTTTGAGGTAGGCCAGTGTTATTTCGCCATTGTTTCATCCCGCTTGTAATGATAAAATAACGCCAAGAAACACGCCTCGCCCGCCTTCTCAGCCATTGTTGCAACGCCGATTAAGAATTTTTCTCCAGATTTATGACCTGAACGGGTTTTTCGAGGCTAAACTCTCCACGAATTTTGTCATAACTAAAATATTACATGCGCGCCTTTAAGAATTTCTTATAATCATTTTTAAACTTTCAATTCTACTACAGGGTGTCTACTGACTCAACAGATTCAAATTTCAGGCGTTTTCCCGGTTTTTCCAAGGCTAAATCCCTGATTTTCCAGGAAAGTAAAAATACACTTTACTGCTACATCATACATTTACTATTATGGAGTTAGCATATTAAATCAACAAATCCAACATATTATAGAGTTTCCCAATGGGTAAAAAGACATTGACATCCTGAAGACGTCCTAAAGACATCCTTAGAACGGCCACAAGATTCAATTTTTTAAATTCCCTGAAATTTCCCTAACTTTCAGGCACTTTCTCTTTCTTTTGAAATTTAAAATCACTTCACAACATTTAATATTCGTAAACATCTCTCAAATTTACAACAACTTTTGAAATCTCTTAAAGTTCATTGAAATTTCTTGAAATTCCTTGAAATTTAATAACATTTTTTAATATCTTAAAGTTCCATGATATCCTTTACCAGCCTTTACAATTATTATATAAAATCTTTTACAAATTATAAAAATCTAGTGACATTCTGTAAAATTCCCTAATGTGCATTAAAATCTCTAAAAAAAAACTCTTGAAATAAAAGATCTCACAAAATCTTTTAAAAATCAATAATACATTCTCTGATGAGAATGTAAAAATTACTTGAAATTTTTTTAATTCTATGAGGACTATTAAAATTCCTTAAAATAATTTTTAAAATGTCAAAATTACATGCAATTTTTACAAAAAATTTTTAAATTTCACGAAAAACGTTAAAATCCCTTAAAATACACAAAAATCTTTCACAATGTTTGAAAACTTTTCCCCTAAAATTCTATAAAATCTTTTATAAAGCATAAAAATTTTGTGAAATCGTTTAAAATTCCATGAGGAACATTTAAATTCTTTAAAATCACTTTAAAATAATAAAAATTTCTTAGAATTCTTACAAGTTTCCTAAAATCCTTTATAACTCCACGAAAAAACTTTTAAATCCCTTGAAATACGTAAAAAAATCTTTTAAAATTTTCAAAAACTTTTCAAAATTCCACAAAATCTTTAAAAATTCATAAAAAATCTCATGAAAACATTTAAGATTCCATGAGGAACATTAAAATCCCTTAAAATCACTTTGAAAAATCAAAATTTCTTAAAATTTTTACAAGCTTTTTAAAGTCCTTTAAAATTCCTTAGAATTCCTTAAAAATTCATTGAATTCCCTAATCTTCCTTAAAAATCTCTTAATATCCTTTATAATTATTGAAAATGTCTTGAAATCATGAAAAACCTAGAAAATCTCAGAGAATACCTGGAAATTATTTATAATCCTTCGAAATCTTTGGATAGTTTCTAAAATACTTATAAAATATGAAACAATAACTGAAGTATATTAACTAATTTCTTTGGTGGACATTATTTGCTATGACAGAAAACAAAAATAGTTTATAAAAGTAGATTCTTGAAAAAAATTCCAGGCGTATTCCCGGTTTTTCCCGGTAGTAGACACCCAGTACTATTTCTAATGTCAAACATCAGAACTTGCCGCTTGAACTACACCCAGAAAACAGTTTCTTTAAATCAAGGAAACTTCGTTTGAATTAAACAAAATTATTTTAAAAGAAAGAAAGTTTTCTTTAATACACTAAGAATCTCGTGTTAGAAAAATTACTAATATCGATAGCAAGTAGGGGCAAAATCCCAAAATTGAGACATTTTAATACAGAAAATAATACATTTTACTATTTAAATAGGAAAAATTACTATTGAAATAGTAAAATTTATTATTTTCTGTATTAAAATGTCTCAATTTTGGGATTTTGCTCCTACTTGCTATCGATATTAGTCATATTTTAACATAAAGTTTCTCAGTGTATAAAGAAATTTTAAATTTGAGCTATTAAAATAAAAGTTTTGATTTAAAACAAGTTTTTTTCTGAGTGTATTTCTGACGCACGTGGCTTTATTATTACGTTAACATACTTATATCCTTATATTTAATAATTAATACACTTGTCGCTTCTTTCATACGCTTCAATCAAGAATAACAATTCAGGACGTGATTTTCTAGAATTTCAAACAAAAGCTTAGATAAATTAAGCTGGCATTTACGCGTACCAGGACTTTGTGTTTCTATGCATTGTATGTGACATTAATCTTCGTGAAATTGCTGACGCGAATACTTTGAAGCATAGGATGATAATAACGAATGACGCCGAGGTGTTTAAATACCTTTGTCTCTTTTTATGATAAACTAAATCCACAGTTAATGAAGAGATATATCCCACATAAAAAGTATATCCCACATATATAAAAATAGTTAGTTATAAAATGAAATTTTAATGGTCCATGAAATTGTCTACAAGACATGGATTACATGCCACCGTTATTTTTCTTTCGGTGCAAACTATCCTATTTCATGTCTCATAAAGCATAAAACCCTAATTTAAACATCTTACATAAGTTCCTCAACATTCTCACACCTAGAAGTTATTTACAGAAGTCCCTGTCGACCCTGTTTAGACATGCTTTCCATTTTTTTCTCACTTTGTTGTGTACACTTTAAGCAGATCACTGAAAGCATGAGCAGCAGGCGGAATTCAGAAATAGAATGCACCCCGCAGACCAAGTCAACGTCAACACAGTCCGGGTTAATGGGGTCCTTGCACCCTGCTTTATAGATTTCTATGAGAACTGCTAGCTTCCTCGAAGGCATTTCATTTTTCTACGATTTCACTCAGAGCTCTCAACCCGGTAAGAAGGAGTTGATTGAACTAGATAGAAATGAGTTGGAATATGGGCGATTTTTCAACTCTTTTAATCTCAATCAATGTCATTTTTGAATGTAAACACTTCAATTCATTTTACCGATTTACGTTTGTTATCGTTTCAATCCTGTTAAATATCGCGACCAAAAATGTACACGTTTTAATTTTCACGGACGTGATTGATTTGAAGTCAATTTAATTCTGCCAAAAATGAGCGCATTTTAATTCTAACGAGAGTGATAGATTTGAGGTCAAATTAATTCTGTTTACACAGAAAAAACAAGGACTGAAAGTGTTTACAGCTGAAATCAGTTTTTAGGCTGAATTTCAGTCTTAAGTCAGTTTTTAGTCTTGTTTTAAGACTAAGAAGTCTTGTTTTTAGATTTCTTAGTCTTAAAACAAGACTAAAAACTGACTTAAGACTGAAATTCAGCCTAAAAACTGATTTCAGCTGTAAACACTTTCAGTCCTTGTTTTTCTGTGTAATTCTCTAAGGCGATTGCAGTCAATTTAATCCTTTCCTTGACATACAATTGTCAAAATTTCAATATAAATTCAATTCTACACAATTGATCTGCATTGAAATGTTCACAATTTAGCTCAAATTCACAACACTTTTAATTGAAAGCAATGTCGTTTTTGAACACTTTCGAAATAATTTCAATTCATTTCAATTAACTCCTTTTTACTGGGAACTTGGAAAAAGTAAAATCGTTATCAATTTAAATCTTCAATCTAACTTTTTAAATATTGTTTACTGCGCAAGCATATAAATTTATATGCAGTTTGAGTCACCTGACTATCATCAGTCATCACACTACCCATTGACATTAATAAAGATGAACTTTTGACCTAGTGAAAGATGTGAGAAAAAATACGAGGAAGCCAGAAATGCCGCCCTTAACATAGACTACAACCAAGACACGAGAAACCCTTTCCTCCTTGCGAAATAACTCAAACTTGACCTCGAGTTGTACTCGAGTTAGCGTGACTAGAAGTTGTCTGAAGAGACCCGCAGGCACTTTCCAGAGCACTCTCGAGTCATCAGAGGTATTTACTTCATTAAAAAATGTCACTTTCAGCAACGCAGTCATCTATCGACCGAGTCAAATCCCCAAGCCGAGTCAGTCTCCAAGGGTACCAAATGAAAAACCAACTTTAACTTAAAAGCCTCTTTTTCAGAGCTCGGAGCAAAATTCAAAAGCAAAAGGGAGATCAAGGCTTTCCGCAACTTCAATAACCCTTCATATTTTACTCTTCATTTTGAACTTGTTCAAAATTCCACATTTTTCCCCCAGTTTTCAATTTTCCACTATTTTCTTTCTAGATTGCTTTGCGAGATGAATTAACGTGTGTTAATTTCTCCTGCTCATAAAAACCACATATTGAAGGTTCCCTTTGTTTCCCCTGCACTGTGTTAACCTTGCTGCAACATAGATGCGGTCAAAGGGTGAAAGTGACGTCATAAACATAAGCAAGGCTCCCACGAACATAATTTCCCGTTTATGCACCCTTTGATGCTCACGCATGGCACACAAACGAAGCACCTTCGATTCATATACATTTTGTGTGTCTTGTATAGAAAAGGTACACATTTCTTCCCACATTCGTTACTTCGCATGCCGGATATGAGTAAATAAGGGTGATGCCAAAGCCGCAGACGTCAATGCCCAGAAAAAAAGATGTCTTCGTTCGCAAATAACTTTTTTAAAAGACTTTTAAACCTTTAAGGACTTTTAATCCGTAAAGATTTCTGTCTCTTCTTCTAAAAGTTTTCTTGATCGTCAAGTTCGACGGTAAGTATTCAATTTCAACTAAACATAAGTATATATACAGCTGAAATATATATTTCTATAACCGCATTAAGTAGATCAAGCGTATCGGTTCCTAGCTGTCGTGACGAACAGTTATAAGTAATTTACAAGCAAGTTATCGCATTGCTCCCTAATTCTCTAATGAGTGAAGATAATAGTCCACAAAAAACGAGGACATCTGCTGTTGGCGTATCAAAAGCTTTATGATTTAAAATTCAGACAGAGGCCGACGTAATATGATGATAAAATGCATTTGCAGAAGACCACAGCCAGTGCTACCGGTTGTAACTTGTAACAAACCGTGAATTGCGAATAACCACACGATTCAGGTCATTGAGCAAACGCTAGACACGATTCAACCGATTAATGATCGAGTTTATCGAACTGATTATCATTATATCAAATCTGTTACACAGGGTGGCCGAAAGGTTCCATTTTTTCATTTCCCTGACATTTCCCTGACTTTCAGACAAATTTCGTTGAAAGAAAAGTACACGGAGAAAAATGGATATTAAAAAGTAATATCTAGCTATTTAACTATGGGACGACTATCTAGATATTTAGATATAATATCTTGATATTAAAACTTAATATCCAGATATTCAAATTTAATATCCAGAGATTAAAATAGTGGATGTTAGAATATTTGGATTATATATTTTAATATTTTAATATTAAGGGCATGTGTTACTTAACAGATGAGCAAGTTTTTAAACCCGGGTTTTTTTCTACAATTTTTACATTTTCAAAAAAACGGACGGTTGTGTGACTAAAATTTTTTTGAAAATGTAAAAATTGTAGAAAAAAAACCCGGGTTTAAAAACTTGCTCATATGGTAAGTAACACATGCCCTTAAGTTTTAATATCAAGATATTATATCTAAATATCTAGATAGTCGTCCTTATAGTGAAATAGGTAGATATTACTTTTTAATCTCCATTTTTCTCCGTGTATTAAAAATGCCAACAAATGATCTGATCAGTAAAAATACTATTGAAAGTTTTCAACAATTTCGTATAAAATCGCTTTAAATCTTTTGTAATTTAAAATAACTTAATAACAATTAAAATTCGTAAAAATCTCTCAAAACGAACAACCCTTGTAAATCCCTTAAAATTCGCGGAAATGTTTTAAAATTCCTAGAAACTTCTTTAAATTTCTTACAATCATTTTAAAAATATCAGAATTTTTGTAAATTTTTATAAGCTTCTTAAAATTCTTTATAATTACACGAAAAACTTTAAATCTCTTAAAATACGTAAAGATCTCTTCAAAATTCCACGAGAATATTTTTAATCGCTTAAAATTTCTTGAAATTCCATCAAATTCTACAAATTCTTTTATAAATCATAAAAATCTTGTGAGATTCTTTACAATTTCAATCAAATACCTTAAAATCACTTAAAAAGAATCTAAATTTATTAGAATTCTTACAAGCCTTTTAAAATCCTTGAAAATTCCACGAGAATATTTATAATCCCTTAAAATTTCTTAAATTAAACTCTTCCAAGTTTCTTAAAATCCTTATGTGAATAAAGTTTCGAACGTTCAAATGAACGAAATATTTTTTTCAAATTATATTTTATCCAGAAATATTGTGCCAACTAAAAATAACAATCAGGATTACAAGTTTATTTAATTCTTTATTATTTTCAATGTAAATTAATCAATATTTAAAAACTTTTTGTAGTTACAAATACAATCAATACAAAAATTCGTTCATTTGAACGTTCAGAACTTTTCAATCATAAATCCTTTATAATTCCATGAAAAATTTTTAAATCCTTTAAAATACGTTAAAATCTTTTAAAATTTTTAAAAATTCCACAATACATCTTTAAAAATCCTTAAAATTCTTTGAATTCCATAGACTTTTTTAAAAATCTCTTAAAATTTCATGAAGTCCTCTAAAATTCCACTAAATCTTTTAAATATTTATACAAATCTCCTTGTAATCCCTTTAAATCCCTAGAAATCTCTTAAAATGTTTAAAATTATTGAAAATCTCTTGAAATCATTAGAAAACCCAAAGAATCTCAAAGAATGCCTGGAAATTCTTTATAATCCTTCGAAATCCTTGTAAAGTTTCTAAAATATATTAAAAGAATAACATAGTTAGCATAAATGTCAATTTCTATTTTCCCTGACTTTCCTGACATGTAGCCACCCTGGTTATAGATTTTTCTAACAATGAAGATAATTAAACTTCCACTGAACTCGGAGATAAATATATTTCAATTACTGGTTCAATTATTTTCAATGAAAATGATAATAACCAAACCAATGTGGTTTAAGTTCTTAACGTTCAAATGAACGAATTTTTTTATTGATTGTATTTTAAACTATAAATACTGTGTAAACATTAATTCATTTGCATTAACATTAATTTTGTATACAAGAATATGGAAGACACATTATAAGTTTATAATGTCTTCTATATTCCTCCATAAAAAATTAATATTTTAACACTGTTTATAGTTTAAAATATAATCAATATTCGTTGACATAAAATCAATAATTCGTTCATTTGAACGTTCAGAACTTTTGGTATATCCAAACCAATAATAAGTAATACCAATTTCCATTCATTGTACGAAATAACAGTTGCAAAATGTAATCACCATGAATTTAGAACTGGCTGATAATGCTAAACAGTCAATTAATTTCCACATTGAAAGGTTCCTAACGATCCAAGGTTTCGCGATTCGTAGCGTAAAAGTAGCGACTGCCGATGTTAGTGGGCCGGAGGTATAGTTAACAAGGTGTGTAGGCTCTGCTCTCAATATTGCCGATGCAACCGGTTTCTGACATTTCTTCTTACATCGACCGAACGTCAATTTAGGCATGCTTCGTGATCTCGTTTCCACAGGATTATTGGAACGTCTGTTGTGTGTGGTGAACGTAATGCGTGACACCAAACGGAAACACTGCATGCACCCCTTACATTTAAGCCACTTAAAAATTACTGTCTCTCCATTGATGTATGACTAATGTGCTTATAGGGTTCAGTTCAAATCATGGGGCCAAGTTAGCATTCAAAGCTTTCCTCACATATCTGCAGCCCTATTCAATTCATCAGATTCAAATTGATAAATTAAAATTCCATTGATCAAATCATCACCTTATAAAGAATTTGTTTCATAGAAATACTTCTTTCCTTCCATATTCCTCCAGGGTAATAAAATATGATTAATGACAGTTCTATTCATACATTCATCATGTTTCTTTCAGCTCATCAAGTATGTCAATTTAGACGAATGAAGTCATCATTACAGGTTGCAGCTCATGCTCACACATTCATGTTTGCAATGCAGTCTTCATAATTAAATATCTTCTCCTCACTCTGCTGTCAATTGATTTGTACGGCTGCTGTACGTGTCGGGTGGGGCAGTTGAATTTGGTTCAATTCTGTAGAGTTTTACTCAGTTTAGTTCGTATACAGTGACTCAGAGGCACAAGGGGAGTCGCATCACGCTTACCAACCACCCAACTCCAACAGTTGGTAGTCAGCTTGATCAATATCGCAAGCAGACACCATCAAACTCTATTTTTCCTTACATTATAGCAATAGAATTGAAATCAAGTGAAATGTGTCCAAGATTGAATGAGTGCAGAAAATGATAAAGTGTTTCCGAATAAACTTTTCACGTCAAGATAAGGAATGTCAACAGTAATTCTTATAAACCGAAAATTCTTATCAACCGCTAATCCTTATCAAGCTCAAAATTATATCAACATGGAATTCTTGTGTTTACGCTCTTTCATGATATCTAATTCCTCACGAACTTGAACCAAACCAAATCCGCGGAGACTGTGTTATGTCTCTATATATCAGGTAACATTCGTCATGGTAAATGCGGAGACGTCGACCTCAGGATGCCGGTTAGGCTAGTCTTCTCAACCGGCCAAAGATATAGTGCAACAAGTCTACGACAAACTTAATACTTTACTTCCTACACACGTTTCATCTTCCATAGCTGAATAAATGTCCTGCACTTTACCTCGATATATTACTGCAATGGTCTTTATAATTACAAGACATTTTTAACATCATGCTAACAACTAAGAGAATCATATATGTAGTTTAAAAAACATACATGCAATTCTTTCTAGGAAAGTAGGAAATGGAGTTGGCGATAATGTTATCATGTGGTATATCGACCATGTGAATGAGGACTTGGTAATATCGTATCAATTACAGCATGTGCTAAAGTCCAGTTTATGTTATTCCCTGACTTTACAGCACGAAATACTTTCAAAACAGGGTAAATAGAGGAATAAATTCTCTTAATAAAATTAATACACCCTATATATTGTAGCCAATAATGATAACATGATATCAGTAACGACAACGCCTTCCAAAACGAGTTCCAAACATGTACAGCGAAATTGGAGGTCAAGCATTCAGTCCTACGCAAAATTGTCAATAAAGAGATATTTCGTCGCATTAATTAAAGGAACATTGGGTACAATTTTCAAAATATTGTGACGACCTCACGGAGAGAAATAGATATTACATGTTAATATCTAGATATTAAATCGTAATATATCTGCTTTTTAACTATGGGACGACTATCTAGATATACAAATTTAATATCCTCAGATATTAAACTTTTTAATATCCGAGATATTAAATTTAAATATCTAAGATATTAAAAATAGGAGAAAAAATATAAAAACCTGTAATATCTAAGATATTAAGGTTTAATATCCTTGATGATACATTCAAAAATCTCAGATATTAAAATTATATATTTAGAATACTACTGCTATAAGTTAGGATCATAGTTACTAGAATTTGTTTATTATTATTTTATATATTAACTAATTTATAATAATTTAAATAATAATATTATATATTAAATATTTATTTTGGTCGACATTACATCGATAGATCATTTAAAATGACTCTTTCAGATTAAGAGTACAGTACAACCTCCATAAGAGAACCACTACGGGCGGTTAGGGGTAATAATTCCGAGAAATAGGGTGCAAAATGTGTGTTTGGATACACAACCTCTATAGGAGAGCCCGCGGCCGGCGGCAATGAAAAAGCCGAATAAGCAGCGTCCTTTCGATTACATATAAAATGTATTTACATATAAAAGTGGAGATAAATACAATATGTAGATATAAAAATATGTGCATATTATATTTAAATTTAAACTGAAATTATAATTTTGTTTTCTTAAAATTTTTCGTAAAGCTTTATTTTTATAAAACTTTTAAGAAAACCGATTATATATGTAAATACACAAATTATTGTATGAAAATTAGAAAAATAATTTTAATAAAAGCAGTTTCAGTGAGAAAAAAACTGAAATTAAGCTGCGCTCGGCTGCGGCTCTCGTATAGAGGTTTTGAGTAGGGGTTGAGTTTGAATAGGGTTTGTAGTGAGGGAAGCTTCCGAGCTCATCAAGGCCATTGGCTCTCTTATAGAGGGTCCTACTATGGAGGTTGTACTGTACATCAATTATCTATAAACATTCTTATGCAAATCTATTTGCTTAACAAACTGTTTTCTTTTAGTTTGAACAACTTCGTAAGCGAAAAAATATTCACAGAATGATGCAAAGATCAAGATATATATGTTAAATAAAAATTCACAGAGAAAAACACACTAAATGCAATCAATGATCGAATCCGGCGAAACTCGAAGCTTCAATCAATAGCTTTCATCCAAAGTGATAAAAAATATAAAACAAAAAAGTGTCGTGATTGCACGCGTAAAATTTTAATATCTCAGATTTTAAATTTTAATATCTTAATTTATTAGAACATTAATATCTTCTGTTATTAAAACGTAATATCTTTAAAAAGGTGATATATTACTCTATAATATCTAGATATTATGTGATAATATTCAGATTTTTAATATTCAGTTCATAATATCCAGTTTTCTCCGTGTTGTAATGACTACAGAAGGTTTTCAAAACTCAATGACTTTTCCAGGCCTTGTAGCAATCCTGCATAAAGATTCAACTACCAGTCGCAATAATTTTCTAGATCGCATCACTTAGATAAAGTTGAAGATATCCGATCGTTGGTAACGAGTACTGGATGGCGTAAAATCGACAGAGAAAATAAAAGCCAGTGACGCATGCTTTAGTTTACAAAAGTACTTCGCCGGGTGAAGTTTATTACTACAAGGGGCGTTTCGCTGGGGCTAAAGATTCTACATTTATGAGAGTTGAAGGGAGTGAAACTGGCCCCTAGCCAGGTCATTGCGAAAGCTATATGTATGTCTTTGTCGAGGAGGGTTTTCTGTTCAAGCCGCATTGCTAGCTACGAGCTATACATTACATTAGATATAACTGCAACCGCAGCTGCAATCTGCAATCTGCAGAGATTACGTGTACATTACTATGACCGGAGTCAGTCAAATCAGTCACGAGACTTGGTAGCGTATCCGATTTAATGATAAATTAGCCCTTGAATTCGAGGAATAAACTTGACCAATCTTTCCAGCATTGATCCTTTGTTGGAGAGAAATATTCCTGCCGGTGTAAACTGGAAGATCGACAATTATAACGAAACCTATCTAGACTATATTTCCGTCGACTCCACCAGCGGAAGGTCTTGCAGATTCATAGCAATTTCGCATCCGTATATGAAAGTCTGAGTGTTGAGTGCCCCAAGCTCTAGGCGGATGCGTTAAGTTCTTTTTTTTGCTATTCTCGTCATTGGCGTGGCAAGTGAACGTGAACCTGTGCACATTTTGCCAGTAACTACGCAGTTTATATAGAATATAGTTGATCGCTGTTTCTCATCGTCAAGAAGACAAGTAAAAGAAAAATTTACGTTTAGAAGTATTCCGAGATGAAATTTATTACAATCCTTCGAAATCCTTGGAAAGTTTCTAAAATCTGTTAAATAAAATAAAGTCTATATATCATATACGACAAAAATGTGTGGCCACCCTAAAAATGCTCATAAAATAGGGAAAAAAGTGATTTTTCACGAAAATAGAGGAATAAATTATTTTAAACAGTCTTGTGATTACACTGTTAAAAAAAACTGATCAAAATTTAATATACTGTGAGTAAAGTCATTTGCATATACCGTAAATTGAATTTAATATATCATTATGTTTTAGAATTAATATACAGCTATATTAAAATTAATATATCTTATATTAATATTAATATTGTTTTATATTAATTCTAAAACATATGGTAATATATTAAATTTAATTTACGGTATATGCAAATGACTTTACAAAATGTATATTAAAAGTATATATTAATTTTGCAAACATTTTTAACAGTGTTACTATATTGAATTAAAATTGAAATGCTTTTCAAAAGGAAGAGAAATTCCAACTAAATAATTTAATGTTCAACCAAACAGTTGATTTTTCAAGTAAAACTAGTTATATTTTCTTCTGAATTTTCTAGAAAACAGGAGTAAAAAAGCTGAATTCTTAAAAAGAAAAAAAAGGGGGGGAAACAGGAGAATAGGGTAAGGACTGAGAAGCCTGAAATCTGCGTGTAATTGCACTGATGAAGCTTAAAGCCGCATGAGTTCATTGCGCAAAGGTACACGGTGGCCCACAAGCAGAATATGAAATGCTTATATGCACAACCATGATTAAAAGTAATAAGATAAATACAGACGTTGTGGAATGTGCATATCTAACTCACTTAACCCTTCTTATATCTTTCGTTATTTGTTTTTCTCTGAAACTAACAAAGTAGACGCAGTGCATTACAACTTAATCAAAATATTGCACTTTAATCAACACCGCCGCATGCAAGAACAATTGTGCAGCCGCTCATTAAATTTACATTCACTTTACATATTCGCCACACAGCTGGTGACTATTGATGAATGCTATGAACTTCCTTATCGAAGTGTTTTTATTGTCATGACGCAGACAACCATAAAGCTATTGAAATGGAAGTTTTTATTGTGGAACTACACGAATTTTGTATCAGAAAAATATGTTTAGGTAGAATAGAAGCTGATCACTAATCCTAGACGACTACCAACTTTCCCAAATTCCTCTGAAGAACTTTCGAAGAACCTTACATCAACCTTTACCCTTTTCTTCATGTATGCCTTTGTATTTGGTTCGACAACAGAATTTTTATCTGCATACATATATAGTTTCACCCTAGACAAGTGGGATGTCGAAACGTATTCGAATATACAAAGATGCAAGGTACATTGTATAATGTACAACTAACATAAGTGCAATGCAAATGGCTCTCTCGCCGTGCCTCCAGATCTCAAACAACATCGAATGGCGATTCAAACATTCGCGCACGTGCTTTCTTATGCAAGACTCATTCGCGTCAGTGATTCCCAACTCACGGATCAACTCTTAATTAGAAATGAGATATTAATAGATGATTAATAGCAGTTCCACTCCAGAATGTCATATATAGATGTTACCATCGTTAAAGATTTTTTTTTCTTCATTCTTTGTTGCAAGTTTCAAACGAAATGCAGGACAACTGCACTTTACAATGTAATTAATATCAGTTAATGGTGTTGGAGCCAAGTTCTAATCTAAAAATTCGATTTCTTCATTTTACTCAACAAATATTCAATTTGGAATTTTTTCCCTCTGTAGAATTAATCAATTTTTAACTACAATTATGCACACAGAGCGAAAAAATATTTATCTATAATTTTCTTTGAGTAAGATGGAGAATAACGCCTTTAAGGCCGTGTAAGACTTACCCGATTCCTACCTTACCGACATTTTTTTGTCTGCAACGCTACGTCTACATTTATTGAGATATCAAATTGAAAATTTCTAAGATTGGTGCTAAAGCATTAAGGTACGTTTATCTGGTCTTAAATTTTTGTAAAAATAAAAAAATAATTTTTCAAAACATTTTTTTTACAAATGTCAATATTTAAGACCAGATAAACGTACCTTAGTGTTTTAGCTTCAATGTCAGAAATTTTCAATTTTATATCTCAATAAATGTAGACATAGTGTTGCAGACAAAAAAATGTCGGTAAGGTAGGGATCGGGTAAGTCTTACATGGCCTTAAGAAGAATCTCTGGTGATAAACAATTAGGCAGTTTCTGAATACTATTAAGTGATAAGTTACTATTTCATAGAACAGTCACAATACAATGAATTGAAACACCTTCGGAGAGCAAGTCAAGAATTTATTGTCGTACTTCATGCAACTTCAGATTTCCCGGACGCATGTTCATTCAAGCGTGCCAAGTCCCGTTTTTTACCCTAGAACTCACAGAGTGTAATAAAACGTTTCTTACGCGGAATTCCGCGCTGCTGCAAAATCCATGGAAATCGACGTGCATTCCAGTCATTTTCAGAATATAAGAATCAGAAGATTGTTAAATATCGTTGCAATCTTATAGAAGGAATTCTCCTAAAACAAAAGAGACTAAGAGTATTTCGATCATAGCACATAAAACCTAATAATTACATCATGACATCATGAGACATGAATTGAAAGAAATTAAATGCATTATCAGAATGAGCTACTATCTATAAAATAAGGGAAACTTCTAAAAAAAAAATGTTCGTAATTCAGCAACGTACATTACAATACAAAATGCAGAAGAAACTCTAATTTTTCTCGTAATTTAGTCTATTAAACATGCAAGTATTGTAAAATCACATTACACCCAGAGAAAAAGTTTGTTTAAATCAAATAAACGTATATTTGCCTCAGAACTAACTAAAAAATATCTTTGAATAAAATAAAATTTATTTTATTCAAAGATATTTTTTCTTTGAATTAAAAAGAAAATTTTTTTGAATTAAAAAAATCAGAGAAAAAATATCTTTGAATCACATAAATTTTATTGAATTCAAAGATATTTTTTAGTTGACTTTGAGGTAAATATACGTTTATTTGATTTAAACAAACTTTTTCTCTGGGTGTACATTTATTACACTCAGAAAACAGTTTATTTGAATCAAAGAAATCATAGTATTGATATACGGTCAAAGAAACATTTCTTTGATTCAAAAAAATTTTTTTTTAATTAAACAAACAGTTTCTTTAAATTAAAATAATTCAAAATAATTTTGTTTGAATCAAAGAAACTTCGTTTGAATCAAACAAAATTATTTTAAAAGAAAGAAAATTTTCTTTAATATAAAGAAATTTTAAATTTGAGTTATTAAAATAAAAGTTTTGATTTAAAACAAGTTTTTTTCTGAGTGTATGATATTACAATGGAAATTTTTAACAGAGTAATCAGAGGTCTAATCATTAATTCAACGTGAACTCCCTGTAAAGATGCATGAAAATGCACTCTTTGTTGAACAATTTTAAGCCACTTAATACATGACGAAGAACCTGATTTATAATAATAAATGACTTGGCAAATAAGATAATGTGCAAAGCGTACGTTAGTCATGGAAATCACATCAGAAAAGTCGATCAAGCGATCCATTTACAACTTGTAGGAATTTGCATGGTGAATTATTCTGTTTATCTGGCATAGAACCTTCTCACAACTTTGAAAAGACGTAACAAAAGATCGGACTCTAATATTACAAAATAAAATAACAAAAGTTCTGCCTAAAAAAATTGCTCAACTTTAGTAACTTTCACGAGTGGAGTTTTTGCTAAACTCTAAAGAATAGAATAGTGGATAGACTTCGAGTTGAGCTGAACAAGAAAATTATGTATGCAAATTGAGGAGAGACAAGTACTGGCCCTTTAAATAAAATTGGAAAAGGTTATTTCGATTTTAAAGCAAAGTTACTAGGGAGAAGGAAATTCCTTGCTCTCGTTTTTACAAGTGTATAGACACAGTTTTATCCATTCTAGAATTGGAAGCGTGCCAAGAATAAGCATAAGCGCATCATTTGTCCTTCGGTGCTAACCGTGAGATTCTCTCCAGCATCAGAGAGTCGTTATTCTTTATATGCAATTCTCAGAATGTGAAACTTGTGGATTTATCATATTTGCAATAATAATGAGTCTAAATCTATTTCGTTAGTAAGAAGTTACTAATGAAATAATGCCGATTCGTTTACTAATACACTTTACTAAGCATTTTTACTATCAATTAGTTAAAAACTACTAATTCACAGTAAAATAGTACTAATTCATTTATCTAGGCTCACTACTTGATTTAGTTACCGTTACTAAATGAATTAGTACCTTTTTATAGTGAATTAGTAGTTTTTAAATAATTGATAGTAAAAATCCTTACTAAAGTGTATTAGTAAACGAATTGGCTCTATTTCATTAGTAACTTCTTACTAATTCAGATTTAGAGGGGTTTCACAGCACAAAATGCGTTCAAAAGAAGGGAAATAGTGATTTTTTTCACAATAGGGATATAAAAAAATTTTTGAGTAAAATTGATACAGGTATTTTCAACCAAAAAAGTAGATTATTATCAGCTGAATAATTTACTTTTCTCTCTAAATCTGAATTAGTCATAAGTTACTAACTACTAATTCATAATAAAAAAGTACCAATTAGTACTTTTTTTTACTATGAATTAGTAGTTTTTAACTAATTTATAGTAAAAATGCTTACTAAAGTGTATTAGTAAACGATTTGGCACTGTTCAGTCATTAAAAAAGATTACGAGAAAAGATTGAAAAACAAATCAACTCTAGAAAATTCGTACGTGTCCTTTTACGGAATTCCAGGACTAGAGGAACGTGCCTCACAGAATGTATGAATCTGAAAAGGATTTACACGTGTCGATCATTCAAATGGGAAAATCTTTAATCCCAATTATAGAAATAATGTAAACTTTAGACCGTAAAATGCAATAGTTATTTTGAACTTTGGATTTGAATTCACCTTTAGAAATCCTCGTAAATGAATTATTTCCACATCACCTTCCAATAATGCAGTTATCTGTAACTTAATTTCAGAGATAACTAAAAGCAAATTCATTGAACGACACGAGAATCTGCGTCAGTGATAACTAAGTCTCATTTAATTCATTATTAAATAGTTTTGCATGCATCTAAAGATAAAACTCTACTAAGCATTTTATACAAAACAAAAATTTCTCATCTTTAACTATTCAAAAATAAATAAAATAGCAAACAGAAGTGAGATGCCAATTTGGGTAGGAATTTACTTAATCCTTAATTAAATGATTAGCTCACCAATCACAATTTGTCACTATTTCACAACGCGAAAGCAATAAGATAATTCTTGTCCTCCCAAGTTGATATGAGAATAAGATCTAACCCAGGTCATTGAACCAGAAGAACATTTTCCAAAAACCTGTTATCTCATTATTTCTAATTTAAAACATTTTAAACTCATCCACCGTGTCAATCTCACGATTCTTCCTAATCAAACTGTCCAATTAAGTTGATTAATTCAACTCGCGTACCATGTAAACAAGACTAAACCACCAATTCCGTAATCGTGCAAAATCAATTTTCCAACGCGAACCCTGAGAAGCGTTCAATAATAATTTTTTGCCTATCTTTTTATCCTTTTTTTTTTCCTTTTGACAGATTGGAAAGTCTCAACCTCGTCCCTCAGAAAGCGAGTCGCTTTAAAATGAGAAACCAGAAAATCGGGAGACGGTTTGAATATTCAGTAGACAAATCTTTGGAAGGTATTTTCGAGCTGATCACAAAAAGGAAAACCACCCCCTGGATAGCCGGCGCCCCTTCGGCCATGTGCCGCCACGAACCTACGCCCCTGTATCCTTTACGGGATTAATTTACCTTTCGGAAAAAATGATGGCAAAACACTTGTTTTGCTCTTTGACCCGAATCAGTTTCCGCGATGCGAGGGACTTCTGAATGTTAAGAAATGTGATTAATTTATCTATCGTGGAATCACAAGCGACCCATCCCAACTCGACACTAACACCACTAACCGAAGAACGGAGCAACGGTGACAAGATTGTCGGCCTCTTGTGCGTCAAACGATTTTTTGAACTCACCATATCCAGTGTTTGCTGCACCTCGTATCCAAACATAACACTGATTCACAAGAGCACCACTTTATATTTTCGAAAAAACTGGATTAGAACATCTCACAAACTCGCGAAGTTCACCCGCAAACACAGAAAATGGCGTTTACTTGCTCGCTCTGTGATCCGCTGTCTACAGTCGACTCAATTATGCGATTGCAGCGCCGCTTTCACGACCCCGGACGGAAATTTAACTAATTAATTAATCTGGAGGGTGGGGGTTTTTAAATTCTCGAGAATTTAAAATCCGGTTTACTAACTTACAAAAAAAAATATTAAAACGAGGCATTTTCTCGCTCTTTACTCATAATTTTATTTACAAAGTGAGTACCGCACAGAGCGATAAAAAAATATAATTATAATATTTATAAAGTAAAATGAAGAAATCAAGATTTATTCCAGGCATATAAACATCTTCTGATTCCAGATCTATATTTATAAATTTTGTTTTGATTTAGAACTAAATAGTGAGGAAGTAATAATGCCTGATTAGTTCGAAAAGTGAACATCCTTATTATTTTCCAACTGTATATTGCATACATGTAAGCGTTGTGTTTCAAAATTATCTACATAGGTACATACATCTGGTACAACTTGTTTAAAATCAATTCAATGAGAAATGTGCTCTTGATTGCAATATCATAACGATGAATAAAAGAATTTTATTCTTAAACTATATCTGTTCTACATAGTGTAAAAAAACTGTATGCACTTATTTACAACATATTGCCTCGCTTCAAGTGTTTCAACACATATATTTTATACTTTTGTGAAAGAAATGCCTTTTGTATTCACAATTATTTTTACAAGAACTCCTTTTGATTTTCTAGAATATCCTAACTTAAAAAACAATTTTTACTTTCATGGTCAACTGAAAACTGGATTTCCTAGCACTAAATTTTGGAATATGATTGAATTCTTCCCTGCAACTTAAAGCATTCGTAAAATTTAATAATCATTATCATACTAAAGACAGTTTGAGAAGCAACTAAAAGTCTCGATTATCTTCATAAGTCCAATTCTATATTAATTAGTAGTGAGCATTGGCTTGATAAGTACTCGAGAAGAGCGAAATTCACATACTTAAGGGTGTTGGATCGAAATTCTAACTTCAAAAATCGATTTCTTCATTTTTTTTTAAATAACAATTTTTCTTGAGTAAAATGAGGAAATTAAATTTTAAGGTGAGAAATTAGTTTCAACGCCCTTAATAGTCAATAGCAGTCTCAAATAAATACAAGTATGAGTTTTAGAATATATTATATCACATAACGCGGTGGATTTATAAAATGAAGATCGTTGTACACTTCTGAATCATCACTATCTGGCTGTCCTTGTATCGTCGTCTGTTCTTTTCGAATACCTCCGAAAACTATCAGTTCTCCACGTCCAAGTACAAGCGAATAAAGTATTCTTTCGTCCGGACCAGACTGTCCGTTCTGCTTCAAAGGCACCCAAGACGCTGAACACTCGTCACACAACACGTTCGTAATGTCGAGGACGAATATCGCCAAAGTGTTTTCAGTTTTCTTGACAACTTTTGATTGAATTTGTCGATTCTGAATCCGTTCCTCCATCCGTCGAAGGGATTCAAGCTGACGCTGTCGATTGGCACTTGAACTCGTACGAACTGGTTCATCTCGAAAAGCTGCCATACTCAAACTACTATCGTTGTAAAAAGACATTCTTTTCGGAAGCGTGGGATTCGTCGAAATCGACTGGCCATTACGAGGGGACACCGATCTCGAAAAGGTTCCATGCCGTCCATTGACATTTTCGTCTCTATCAACTTCCTGCGGTGGATTTTTTTGTCTGGGAATAAAATTGATAAGATTAATCACTTTAAGTTGAACTGTATGAAATCCTGATTTATAAATACTTTATATAATAAGACTAAGAATTTCATCAAATAACAAAAAAAAAGTCATAAAATATATTTAAATTTAATTTAAAATTAATTGAATTAAATTTAAAATACTTAGTATTTGAAATGTCGTTTAATTACAAGGATTTTTAAAACTATTTTTAAAATAGTTGAAAGATTTTTATTTATACCTTTCATATACTGGTACCGGATTAGGAGGTTGAGGTCTCTGACAAGCGACTTTTGTTAACGATATGCTCATGTCATTTGGTTGAGATGGTCGCTTACTTTTGCTCAAAACGATTATGTAATTTCCTACTTTGCAAGCTTGGTGACACCAAATACGAATTGGAGCACACTCGGTATGTCGCATGTTTACCTTTTTCCAGATCCAAGTTGGACCTTCCATTGACAACAACCAGGCATCGTTCATTGCCACATTCGGTCCAATACAACCTCCTAAAAAAAGTTTTATTTCCAATAATAAGGAAGAGATTAATTAGCTTGCTTTAAAATTAAAAAATCTTATTTACCCAGAACAAGGAGATGCTTATCACTAAGTTCGATTTGCGATTGTCCATAACGTGGTTGCGGTTTCAGATTGGAGGTTGCTTGCTTGTGCCAGCAATAGGTATCCAGATTTAAGCACCAAACATCATTTGAGCTGAAATAGTAAATGATTCATTAGGTTTTACAACACAAAATGCTCGCAAAACAGGGACAATTATGAATTTTCTACGAAATAGTTTAATTTTTAAGGGTGTTGGAGCCAAGTTCTAATCTATAAATTCGATTTCTTCATTTTACTCAACAAATATTAAATTTGGAATTTTTTCCCTCTGTATAATTAATAAATTTTTAACTAGAATTATGCGCACAGAGCGAGAAATTATCTAATTTAAATATTTTTTAAAGTAAAATGAAAATATTAATGAATATAAATATGAATAATGAATATAAATGAATTTAGAAGTCAAATTTTGAATTCCTTGTTTTATGCAAAAAATATCGAAATTAAATATTTTTTCGCTCTGTGCGCAGTCTTAAATGTGAAAAAAGATTAACGCTACAGAGCGAAAAAATATTTTTCTATAATTTTTGTTGAGTAAAATGGAGAATGGAATTTTGAGTATAACACTTGGGTCCAACGCCCTTAAGTAAAAAAAAGTGTCCAGAAAAATACTAGTGAAATAATTTATTCAACTTTCTCGGTCTACCTTTTTCGTTTTTACACACCTATAACCATTGCAAACTCCTCCAAAGACAACCATCAGATTTCCATGTATCGTTGCAGAATGTGCAGAAGTTGGAGGAGGACATTCCAAAGCATTGATGGCACTCCACCGATTTGATTCAATCGAATAAACGTGCAATTCGTTAAACAATTTCCATTGCTGAAATCAAATTACTATCACTATAATACCCACTGAAAAAAATTCCACGGAAAATTCCGAAATGTAAATATTGAAATACCTGGTGCACAGGATATGGCGAAGGATGAGACCAGCCTCCAAAAAGAATGAAACTCTTTTTATGATGCAACATCGTGGCACAAGCTTTCGGAGATGGGTAACTTCCCATTGTAATGGGACGAACCCACTGCCTAGTATCTAAATCCAACCTCCATAAATCGTTGAAAGTTGTACAAGTCGCAGTGCATCCACCAAACACATACATAGAATTTTCGTACGTGCAAGCTGAATGTGAATGCCTTTTGCCTATCGTGGGAACCCAGTGAGCAGATGATAACGAATTCCAAAACAACGAACCATAGGCAACAGATTTCTGGAAATGTGCCTGACTATGTTCGATAACATCTGCAAAAATCAGTAGTTATAAAAAGACTGTTTGCTTAAACATTGAATTCCTTAAAAAAAAAAAATAAAATAACTTACTTTTAGTAGCGCGATACCATCTCTTTGATACGAACATACATTCCTGAAGATCTTTATAAGGCGGTATTAGACTTAAAATATATTCCAAAATTTCATCGGGAAGATCGTCGATTTTGCAATGCATTTTGAAAAGAGTAAACGTCTAAACAGTGCTTTGACTGCTTTGACACAAAGCAGAAACCCACATTTATGTAACCTAACTCGACACAAATTCTTCACAAACTGGATTTAGTTTTCATGGGACTTTTAGTCAATTTGTGTCCATAGATAAATTAATAATTGTATTCCTTATCATTCTATTTAATTCAAGGCGTTTTAATATGTATGATATGTATCTTTCACTTGAAACGATGAATTTGACATATGTCGACGGCTATTTCAGCCATTTTTGTATTTACAAACAATCAAAAATTACGCATGCGCAAAATTTCATCTTATTACCATCCGTAGATATGTATCACATAAATGGGAACACTGGTCACTGCCAGGGTTGTGCAGTGACGCGTCACTCGAAGTTTTTTACGTATTATACATGGTTTTCTACTTATGGTAAATTACATATTTTACGTAGAAAACCCCCCACTCCATATGAATTTAATGTTTTCGACGTAAATTACCTAGTAAATTACTGTAAAAAACCATCAGGCACGTACCTAGGGGGTGCGCCCGAGGGGCCCTGACCCCCCCGAAATTTCAGAAAGTTATGTTATGTACTATATGTATAACCAATTATCGATATTCGATGATATTACTTTTTCTGATCTAGTGCTAAGAACACCAACCCAAAGAAAGAAAGAAAGATATTACTTTTGAATCTGCGGCCCCCCACCCTCCGAAAAAAATCCTGGGGACGGGCCTGAAAACCATGTAATTTACCTAGGGTATTTTACTTACCCAACCCTGGTCACTGGCTGTGACGCCCATAGAGACCCATGTTCACATTGGCAGTTTGTTTGTGTTTGCGTCCTTTTTACGGTCGGATTTTATTTTTTATGTGCTACCGGTTTTTAAACTAATTTTTAAACTTTCTTTTAACGTTAGTCCATTCCTTAGCGTATGCTGTGATTTTAATTCGTAATTTAAGAAACCGTTTCCTCCGAAAATATCGGTTAGTATACAATATACACAAGAGATCGTGTTCTAACCTCACTTTCGAGTGATGCTTAACTTATAAACTGTTATTTATTTTTTCTTATTTGTTGAATTTGATTTTTCAATTTCGGGAATAGAAATGAGACGAAGCTCCTCAAGTTCACCTCACAGTGAGAAGAGGTCTAGAAGATCACGCAGCGAAGATAAGCGTCGTCGATCTCGTCGTTCAGACAGCGAAGATTACTTGGACAAACGAAGACAAGCTTGGCTAATTCAGCAAGAAAGAGAAAGAGAGCATGAGAGACTTAAGCAGAAGATGATTTTAAAGTTTGAATTAGAGAGAGCAGAAAGATTAGCTGGAATCAAATCAAAGGAATCCTCGAGAAGATCCTCACGTCGAAGCACCAGCAAATCTCCGAATCGTAGGAAAGATCGTAAACCGAGTCCTAGGCATGCAATTATGTCAGAGAAGTAAGTACATTTGGTTTATTTTTACTTTACTGTCTTAAATAATTTGTACGAAATTACAGCTAGTTTGATACTGTTATGCACTTATTGTTTAACAATTGTTTTAAATAGGTTGGAGTCATCAGGAGGAACTACGCCCTTGTTCAAGGGACCCTCGGGAATGAAAATTGATGCGGTAGAACTTCGTCGCATAACAGTAGACATTCATAGAAATATACCTGGTACCTCTAATACAAATAGAGAACTTGAACGCGACATCGTCAATCCGGAGGAAGTCACCCTGAAGAGGCGAGCAGGTAATGTGATATTTTTCTTTCATTAATGTTTTTCAAGGACGTATCAACACTGAAGATTGTTGCTGGGAACGGACGTTTTAATAAGAAACGAAAAAGAGAGTACAGTTCACTTCATAGAGAGTACATATTTAATTCAGGACTCACTTTTGAAAATAAAATTCCATACAAATGTTTAGTATCGTTGAATTAAGTTTTACAAAAACTAAGTTAATTTTAAAGGTTCAATATTCATTTTAAATTGATAGAAAATACTATCTGTCTTGTATTTAAACTGAACTTCTCTTTTTGATACTACACTGAAGGTTTATTGCAAACTTAGCACCTGAAGGCACGGGATATACTCTGAAGATATTCAACTTACTGAAAGATTTTTATGTAACAACATTGAAGAATTTCTTATTCTAACGATTTTAAATGTCACCCTTATTTCATGATTCCAGTTATACTCAAACTTGAATTTAAGCTACGTTTTGAATCTTCCTCTAATCAAATTACAAAAGATAATTTAAATTCAATTAATTGCATAAATTTAAAAATATCAGGAAATTATTTTTACAGTTTCTGTTTGTCAAACTTTAAAAAGAATACGTTATGCAAACAAATTTTGAACGTTATTCGCTATTTATAAAAGAATAAAAGTATTTAGAAAAATTTGAATGATTCTAAAGCAATACAAATATTCCTTATTAATAATTTAATAATAATTCTTTAATAAATTTAATGTTTTAAATTTGATTATCGTAAATTTTCCTTTATAAGATGCGTTTTGAATCATCAATTTCCTTTGTCAGATTGAAAAACGGTACTTCTTAAGCGAGTCATAGTTGATATTTTATTCTTGTAGATGAAAGGGTGAAACACATTTTTAATTGTCTGGAATGTTTCAAAAATTCTGAAGAAGTTAAATTAAGTTTTACTAAAACTAAGTTAATTTTAAAGGTTCAATATTCATATTAAATTGATAGAAAATACTTTCTGTCTCGTATTTAAACTGAACTTATCTTTTTGATACTACACTGAAGGTTCAGCAGAACTTAGCACCTGAAGGCACGGGATATACTCTGAAGATATTCAACTTACTGAAAGATTTTTATGTAACAACATTGAAGAATTTCTTATTCATACGATTTTCAATGTCACCCTTATTTTATGACTTCAATTATACTCAAACTTGAATTTAAGCTACATTTTGAATCTTCCTCTAATCAAATGACAATAGATAATTTAAATTCAATTAATTGCATAAATTTAAAAATATCAGAAAATTATTTTTACAGCTTCTGCTTGCCAAACTTTATAAAGAAGACGTTATACAAACAAATTTTGAACGTTATTCGCTATTTATAAAAGAATAAAAGTATTTAGAAAAATTTGAATTATTCTAAAGCAATAAAAATATTCCTTATTAATAATTTAATAATAATTCTTTAATAAAATTAATATTTTTAATTTGATTATGGTAAATTTTCTTAAGGGTGTAATCTAGTCTGTATGCTAAAAAAATAGGTTGTTTTCCGGAATTTTTTGTGTGCTAGCTATGGAAGATATGCACATAAAAATTGTTAGGTATGATAAATAATGTCTTAAAACACATAAACAAATTTTTCTTTTATTTTTTTGAATTTTTTTTTTTTTCGAAATCAGTAGTTGAACGTAACGCCATAATTTGGAGGCAGGTCGGCTCCCACACAATATCTCGACAATGGCTTGTCTGAAAAAAAGAAACCCAACGTTTTTTAGATTCAGTATGATAGTGGTTACAAAATGACCTATGGATACTAATTTGTGATTAATATTGTCAATTTTATTTAACAAAAGTCAAAAAAATTGAAAAAGTGTATTTTTTCGCTGTTTTTTGTGAAAAAAATATAGTAAAAATCAAAATTTTCACACAATAATAGGTCATTTTGTGAGTACTTATGTGTAGAATATGTGGTAAAAATTTCAGAAGAATCGAACCACTGGTTCCGGAGAAATCGTGTGGGGCGTCCGAAAAAACGTTGTTTTGTGAAAAACGCGTTTAAAGTTATACACTTATACTGCTCGGATCTTCATAAAAATTTAATACAATATTCTTAGATACATATACATTCGAAAAATGAAAGAAAAAAAATCGATTTTTCGAAAGTGATTCACTAGACTACACCCTTAAGCGAGTCATAAATTATATCATATTTTTGTAGATGAAGGGGTGAAACCTATTTTCGACCAATTAGAATTCTTCCAACATTCTGAAGAAGTTGGAGAAACTCGAGCACTTAGGATTAAAAAATCAGGTATGTTTTTAAGACAGCTTATTTGAAGTTTCGGTTTTCAGCTAGAGGAAAATAAAAGTCCTATTTTGTAATCTAACACATTATTTTTTAGAAGAAAAGGATCTTTCGCCAGAAAGACGTTCCAGGTCTTCGAGTTCATCCAACGGTTTTGCTGAAAGGAAGAACACTGGATTCAAAGAGAATTCACGGTCCAATCATATCAGGTTTGATGGATTAAAATACGAACATTTAGTGTTCTATCTTTCACTATCTTTAAAATTCTATTTTCATAAACAATTGGGAAAATAGAAGTTAATAATATGGATATGAATTGTGACCGGGAACACTAGAAAGAACTTTGGATATATTAATTTTTGCGCTCAGTATTAAGGGCATGTGATACTTTACCATAAGAGCTAATTAGTTATACCAATTATACATTCATAATAATAGATATTTTTAGCAAATAAGAGTCAATAAACCTTCATCTCATGTAGAAGAAGGTTTATTGACTCTTATTTACTAAAAATATTTATTATTATGAACGTATAATTGGTATAACTAATTTGTTCTTATGGTAAAGTGTCACATGCCCTTAACAGGCTTCAGTCTTTCGCATATTCCCCTTCTTTTTTTTAAAGGAATTTCTCTTTCATTTTTCTGATAAAAAATTTAACTATTTTTGATAGAAAATAAATTTTCTTTGCCGAAAATCATCTTTTTCATAGAAAATTTCAATATTTAGTAGATAATTAATCTCTTGGGAGAAAGTAAACTATCTTGTTTAACATTTGATTATTTAGTAGAAATTCCATCTTTTTACATAGTTGAAAATCTATCTTTTTGGCTAACGATTTAATTTCTTTAAAAGAAAAAAAGCGTTACAAATTTAATTTAATATATCTAGTGCTTTTATTAATTTGGTTTAAGAGAATTTATTACCCCATTCTCGTGAAAAAATCACCCAATTTCTCCTTTTTTGATAGAATTTTATATTGTGAAGCCTGAATTATTCTTTATATTATTTTGCTGGTAATGCCACATTACCTGATGAAGTTTAGTTGAAATATTATTTGTAATAAATGCTTGAGTGTCAATAAGTTCATAGATTCCCGGTCCACATGTTAGGATTGCTAGAGAATCTATATACGCTTGAAAACCTTGAAAAAGTCTACAGAATTTTCAAAAATGTCTTGAAAAATTTAGAAAAGTTCTAGAATTTTTCATTTTCAATAATTTGAACGAGTTTTCTTGACATTGCTTTTTCATACTAATAATTTTTATAAGTTTTTTTTTAAATCTGTATAACTAGTATATTTCTCTAGCAAGCCTGCAAGTAACTAAGTATTTGGTTAGATACACTGGGAAAAATAGAGTTGATTCAGCGCTGAATCAAAGGTTACTCTACCTGACAGATTTTTTTCAACCTGCTTCAGCTCAATATCCCAATGTAGAAACTACGTTGGCTTCGAGCTGAATCAAGTCGAAAGTGACTACGTGTACACGTCACGCTGAAACAGCTTAAAAATTTTTCCAGTGTATTTATGTACATAAAATTAACCCGGGTTTACTGTTCAATTTTTACTTTTTCAACAAAAAAAAAAAAAATAATAATAGTCTACAGACATAAAGAACGAAAAAACGGACTTTTGTGCACTATAATTTTTTTGGAAAAGTAAAAATTGTGGAAAAAAATCCGGGTAATCTCAATTTGCTGATATAGTAACATATGTTTGCAAATATTTCATAATAAGTGAATATAAATTATTTTTGAGTATTATTTACTGAGTATTTTGACACTAATGGACTTGTAACTAAAACAATATTTTGGTTTTATATTAATTTCAGATTTATTACAACCTTTTTTACTCCGAAAAAAGGGAAATTAGATTATTTATATGTATTTATTTTGTGTGTATTTATATGATATTTTTTTCAGTTTTTACATTTTCATCAGAGAGAATGTATTATTTAAACTACCATTGGTATGTATCAGCACAATTTTTATTAAAATGTTAAAATATTAATTGCTTTTTATTCATTTAGATTCAGAGTTTTTGATCCAGGCTTGGATTTTTAATTATCATCCAAAATTAAAGATAAAAAAATATTTTTAAGTGAAAAAAGATTCGAATTCTGTAAATGGTACGTTTCATTATTACTTTTTGCAGATCCTCTTCTCTCGGAAGATTTGCAGACATTAGATTGAAGACGACAGATGGAAGACTGAAGCGGCAGATCGGGGTTTAAGGATATTATTTTGTAAATAACATTTTTCAAGTTTGAATTTAAAAAAGCACTTTTAAACATGAATCAAATTTAAATGTCACTTGCATAACAAAGTTATATTATTATTATTATTATTATTATCCGGATAGTTGAGTCCATTCTTCTACTGCTCTTCTGGAAACCGCGTACAATATACCGCAATAGGGTTCATGTCCTATAAGGGGCATTGAAGCTCTCTTTTTTCCTTTTCATTGACTCTTATTTCTCTTCATCATGACATATTTTCCTATCTGAGAAATTCACCTTGAAGGGCTTCATATTTCTATCAGGAAAAATTCTTTAAAAGTTAGGGAAATTAAGAGATTAACATTCATGGCCTCCTTGTGCTCCAATTTTTTATGAAAAATGAAGAAAGCATTTTGAGTTTAAAAATTATTATAATATTTCACAATGAGTTAATGAAATAAAGCACGTTTTTAAAATTTACATAAACTCTATGTAAATATAACAGATGAGGGAATAAAACCTATATTTGATCGGGACGATCTGAAACTTCCTGATTGTTCGAAGTCTACAAAAGAAATTGAAGAACACCGAACAGTGAAAACTATCCATACTGGCAGAACAGGTATATTTTTAAATAATTTTTTCATTTAATTCTCGTTTAAATTAAGGGTGTTGAAACCAAGTTCTATACTCAAAATATGATATCCTCATTTGCCTCAAGAAAAGTTATAATTAGATATTTTTTCGCTTTATAGCAGTGCTCATTTTTAAAATAGAATTGTCAATACAGAGCGAAAAAATATCTAATTATAATATTTGTTAGAAAAATGAAGAGATTGAGATAAGAACTTGAATCTAATTTCGTTAAAAATAGTAATAATAATTATTATGTAGATACATAAAAATGCATAAAAAATGCATTAAATATTTTATTTTAGGAAGAAAGATACATTCACCAAAGAGGCGTTCTAGGTCTTTGAGTCCTCCAAAAAGACGTGATAAAAATTCTCAAGAAGCGTCGTCATCTCGAGTCAGGTTAGATTTAAAATATCAAAAGGAATATCCAATGTATTTTATAACTAAAATACATTAATACTGCATGAGATTGGTACATAAAACTAAATTGTCTTTATGGAAAATTATAACATGTTCTTAATCTCTCATTTTAATTTTCTCTCTTTCTCTTAATTTTAAGTAAAATTAAGAATGCTTGAATCAAGTGTTATCCTTAATATTCAATTTCTTCATTTTAGTTAATAAACGTTGTAATATAATATTTTGTCTCGCAGTAGAGTTACTCAATGAAAAAATTGAATTTAGAAGATCTAATTGAAGCCCAACACTAAGTTTTTCAAAACTTTCGAATGGATATATATATATATATATATATTTTTATATAATATGCAGTACCTACATTGAGAATTTTTTATACAAATTGTTCATGGAAAAAAGTATTTTTATGGTATTAAGGATGACTCCATTCCCATAACTTGTATTTATCATTTATTTTATTCAGTAACTCTAGATATTTATGTAGCAGGAATTTGAGGTAAGTCTCTACTCTTCTAAACTATAGTAATGTATGTGCTAATGTGCTATAAATTCTCTACAATGTTTTTTTAAATCAACAGCATTTCTTTCTCCGTATGGTATTACAAATAATTGCAAGCCAAATACATTGAGTATAAAATCGAAAAAAATAAAGATATAAAAAATTAATATATATATATATATATATATATAT
>UCOK01019376.1:0-38869 GCA_900474325.1 Synergus umbraculus
GTTAGTACATGGATGGGTGACCGCTTTGAAAACACAAGTTCTCAAGTTAAGCAATGTTTCGCGCGTGGGTGGTAACTGATAGTCTCTTCTCTTTGTATTCTAAAAAGATCATACGATCTTCTTTGATGTAAAATAAAAACTTATTTTTAATTTTAATTTATCTAGGGTGGAGGGGTTTGAACCCCCAAAATGCACGGCCCTGGAAAATACAACTTCTAAAGTTAAGCAATCATTCGCGCGGTCAGTACATGGATGGGTGACCGCTTTAATGGAAAAAGCCCCTGTGTAAGAGCAACCCATCATACTTCCGTGCAACGAACAGTGACCCCAACAGGAGCCCGTACTCTACTGCGCATGCGTCGCACTCGGTACCTGATTGGTTGCTATTATGCATTTCAAATTATGCGCGAATAGCAACCAATCAGGTACCGAGTGCGACGCATGCGCAGTAGAGTACGGGCTCCTGTTGGGGTCACTGTTCGTTGCACGGAAGTATGATGGGTTGCTCTTACACAGGGGCTTTTTCCATTAAAGCGGTCACCCATCCATGTACTGACCGCGCGAATGATTGCTTAACTTTAGAAGTTGTATTTTCCAGGGCCGTGCATTTTGGGGGTTCAAACCCCTCCACCCTAGATAAATTAAAATTAAAAATAAGTTTTTATTTTACATCAAAGAAGATCGTATGATCTTTTTAGAATACAAAGAGAAGAGACTATCAGTTACCACCCACGCGCGAAACATTGCTTAACTTGAGAACTTGTGTTTTCAAAGCGGTCACCCATCCATGTACTAACCGCGCGAATGATTGCTTAACTTTAGAAGTTGTATTTTCCAGGGCCGTGCGTTTTGGGGGTTCAAACCCCCCCACCCTGCAGCGATTGTCATTTGCCATCTTCCAAACTTGAGTTTGCAAAATGTCAAAGCTCAAAGTTTACTGAATGTTTTTAATTAATCTATTTTAACGACTCATGAGGACTTTGAGAAAATCGGTTTTACCGTGCAATCGGTACTTTGGGTGTACTTTATGTGTACTGAGAGGTTGTTTCTGCTCATTTTTATCTGGTTTTTTATCTATCTGTTATCGATAACCCCGATTCAATGCAAAAGACATCGGCGAAGTTTGGACCAAAAATACATTTATCATCGAAACCGTACTTTTCCTCTTCAAAAGAAGAAATCTGAAGAGCTTGAGTTCGAAAAAATCGACTTATCAAAACTTAAAATTGATTCCACAAGCGATTGGTATCCGACCTCTAAAGTTAAGTTAAACTCAAATTTTAATAACGAATCCAATAATAATTTGTCTGAGAAAAAATCGTTATTAAACCTGGATGGATCTAACATTTTGGATAGTTTGGAGAGTGTCAAGGATGAAGACAATTCAGTACACATTCGTGTGAAAAGAGACAATCCAAATAACAATAATGTTGTTCCTAGGTTCAAATCTAATTACCTAGAAGATCTTGCTGCCTCCTTTCCAAAAAGTGAGCACGAGTTGGTAGAAGAAAGATTAGCTTCGAATGAAGATGAAAAGCTCAGCAAACGTTCATCTGGCCAGGAAAATTATAATATTGAAAAAGTAAATTTTAAAAGAAGAAACAAAAAATTAGATTCTTCTAAAGAAACTTCACCAAATTTTGGATACGAAGACAATCAGAGATACCAGCAGGAAAATCTGGATTCAGATTTAGAAGAGCAACCTCTGAAGTACAGAAATAAAAGAAATAATTATGATAATGATGAGGTAGCAGAATCAGTTTCTCGAATTGCAAATGATTATGAGAAAAAAGATCTTCTTGGAGAAAAAGCTTCCTACGAATATGCTAATGATAATCCAGATGATCTTCAAACTCCGTACCGGGGGGACAACAAACTCATCAATTCAATGTTGTCAAAAATGGATTATGAAGTCGGAAATGGAGATTATTTAGAAAAAATGGATCTAAATGATGCTTCCATGAGACAACAGAATCCTTACAAATATAACTTGTAAGCAAAATAATAAAAAATTTTCATCTTTGATAATAAATTATTATTAAGGATGTTGGAGCCAAATTCTAATTTAAAAATTCAATTTCTTCATTTTACTCAACAAAAATTAAATTTGGAATTTTTTCCCTCTGTAGAATTAATCAATTTTTAACTACAATTATGCGTACAGAGCGAGAAAATATTTATCTATCATTTTCGTTGAGTAAAATGGAGAGTGGAATTTTGAGTTTAACACTTGGATCCAATCACCTTAAACTAAAAAGATATTCTTTAAAGGTATTCATCTCAAGTTTTGAAACCTGAACAACAGAATGAAGCAAAATTTAACAGTAATAAAAAATTAGAGGAAGGCGAATTTGTAAATCCTGAAGAAATTAAAGCTAACGATGTTTCTTCAGAAGATGCTTCTATGAGATTTCCAGGAAAAGAAGTGCGTCTCAATGCATCAATACGAGATGAAAGAAGGGTGAGACCCTACAAAAAACACAATAAACGAAAATTCAAGAAAACGAAGTCAAGAAAGCGAAAAAAACCCAAGAAGAAAAAGGGTGGAAGAAATAAAAAGATTTCGAACAAGCTTTTAAAGATGCGAGAAAGTTTAGCCCATTTGGACAAGGCAAGTAAGGACAGAATCTTAATCTCTCATTAAAATAATTTGTATTTTGGAAATTCAGTTTGTACAATGCAAAATATTGCAACTGCAATTAAAGTAATTGAAAATGAATTTTTTTTAAATAGGTTGTTGATGATATTCCAGTAGAATCGAAAGTAGAAAAAAGGGATTCAAGTGATGGTAGGTCAGAAGTGGATATTGCAAAAAGGGATATTCCGAAAATAGTAAAATTAGAAATTTCAAAACATTTGAGACCCTCTAGTAAGGAGTCTACTGTTCAAAAACTTGCTGATCGTAGTAAAAGAGATGCTCAGAAGTGTAAAAAATCATTAGTATCAGCAAAGGACGAAAACAAAAACTTAAGTAAGACTCAGAGCTCAAAAGAGTTGGAAGATCGATTTACAAGGAACGAAAACAAATATGAACAATGCATTCAAGGAACAGATCACGAAAAACAGGAGTTGAAGTATTTCGAAAACATTCATGAACCTGAAAAGTTGAACCGAAACGATGTCTCAAAGTCAAAAATGGATCGAGAACGTAGAGCTTTCACAGAAGATGCTATGAAATCCGTTGAAGAAATTAAGACTCTGGTCGACAAACTAGGAGCAAAGGTTGGTTCTGCAGAAATGAATTTCTACCTTTTGAAGTTAGAAGTTTATTCTTAAGCTTATTTCTTAAACATTATTATATGCACTAAGAATTTCATTACATTTTTTTGAAGGTAAACAATCTTAAAAACATCGTCAGTAGCAGTGTAAACAAACGTGGAAAAAAAGAAACAGAAAGGAAAACAAAATCCAATCTTAGGGCGACAAAAAATAGCAAACGATGTATGGTTTTAGAAAAAAATAGAAATGACACTTCTAAAATCACTACAAAATGCAATCTCGAAAAGGATTTACAAGAAAGCAAAGACCAAGAACAAAAACTGAGACAATTTTCGGAAATAAAGGAAAAGGCTAATTCAAATAATTTAGTTGAACCGAAATCAGATAAAATTTCAGGAGGAATAGGGGAACGAAAAAAAGTCAGAAGAAAACGAAAATCGCACAGGAAGTGGGACAGATGGACAGATTGGAGTAGTTGTAGCGTTACGTGTGGAAAGGGGAGGCAAATTCGGTGGAGACACTGCATTCGAGATTGTCGTTTAGCTGAAACAGAAATGGAAGAGAAAACTTGTCAGTTACCTGCCTGCCCGCCCGGAAAATTTTTAGGAATATTTTGACATGGAAATTAAAAGCCTAAAAAACGAAAGTATCAAAATCGAAGGAGAAATCATTTTTCGATCTAATCTTATTAAATATATCTACATATTTATGTAAAACTAATAGATAATACCTTAAAATCGTTTTAAGATACTGTATATCGCTTTCGATCAATATATACTAATTGTAAGATATTATAACACTAAATTTCTTTAACATTAAAAGGACAGCATACAATAATTAAACCAATTTTGTAACAAATCGCTTGAAGTTTTATTTTTCTTTCGTCTCATTACCAAATACATAATATATTATACACATTAAAAGATACCTTCCTTCCAAATGCGCAAATATTCACAGTAACGAGCATACTCTTGAGAAAAAAAGACATGAAGGAAGAGGGAAAGAAATCCTGTTTGATTGAATAATCGGCATCACTTGCATCTAGGTTTATGGTCAGGATCGTAATCACACTTTTTAATAATAGTACATCGTAATCATGGTGATAAGTGCGACACAATCGCTACCTATTAGAATCGATTGGTGTTAATCTCCCTTGTACGCGTTCAAAATTTCATACAAAATCACAAGAAATTTGAAACCTATGAGAAATTTGCATAGGCCATATCTACTTTCGTGTTAATTTGTGGTTATCCGTGAGTATGAATCGTGATAGTTTTATAATTATTCAAGTCTTCTTCCTTAAAAATTGTATTGTACATGGTTTATACAACTACAGCGCTAAAAAATGCTTCTTGTTTGCCTGCAAAAAGCTAAAATTCACAGCGATTGACACTCATGTCGTGCAATAAGACGCAATTTTTATGTTTAACGGCAGATAAAAATTGGACGAACTTTACTATTATAATTCAATAATCCAGTTGATTTTATTTAAGCTTACGTAAATTTGACAGAACATTGGATTAAGAAGCGAGCCGCTTGATAAATTCTGTCTTATAAATGTATCTCTGGAATCAGAGGTTATTGATTCTAAAGAGAACTTGTCTCCCCGTGTCGAAGTAATAATGAGAGCGATTCTTATAACCTGATGCACGCAGAAATCAATACTTGCTTAAAAAGTTAAGAAAATGCACGATGCTGGCAACTAAAATTGGGATCATTCTCTTTCTCTGTCGTCACAATCAAAACGATCACAAAGGATTCGCGTAGGCATTCACACGCATGTACATCCTGGCATTCACACTGTCTTTTGACAATCAGCTCTTTCAGGGTTTCTTATCAAAAAGGCTCAAGAGCTCGAAATTCATTCTCTAAAACCGTCTACAGTGTTTTATCAAAATCAACCCTCATTGGTAGCGTAAATGTATTTCAAAAAAAAAAAAGGAAAAAAAACATTGAGCTTATTCTTACATCGTAACGAATGCATCGGGAAAGCGATTTCCCGGGTACTTTACATATCCTAGCCTACTTTTTAACTCTTCTTGCGATGCTTGATGTTCTACTTTTTTTTTATCTATTTAGAAATTTCCTTTCTGTTTAACATTATTTTTGCTTTCACGATAAAAGAAGATTTTTGCTCAAGAAGAAAAACGAACATCATGGGTAAGGCGATACTTTTGAAGATAGGATTCCAATTTTAATATATTTGTTCCTGCGGCAAATAAGAGTTTGTTAATGCCATTCCTGAAGACGAAATGAATCGTTGTTAGAAAACGTCTAAAAGGTACACTGAAAAAATTCCGGCATATCGGTTGCACCACCTACAGTACACCGTTTGCACTACAGATTTGGAGCAACCGGTGCACCATTTCGGGCGTACAGATGCGCCAAAGTAGGGTCAATTGTTGTCCCTCTAGTGCCTTTGTGCCCCTTCGCGAGGTACAAGATTTGCCTCGGTGTTTGGCGCTACTGTTGTCTCTATAGGGACACTCGGTGTGCCGGAATTTTTTCAGTGTTGTCATCTTTAAGATTCTGCATTATTACTTCACTTTCTCCAGCCAATACTCGCACGTCGCGATCACGATCATTACGCAATTTTTTCATCTTGTTGATTACCGATTCCATGAGTTCCATTTCCAGCCAATCTGCTGTAAGAATTATTTTATAATTAAATTAAGTTGATTCAAATTAAACTATCATAACTATTTGGTATAACATTAAATTTAAAAAATATATATTTGAAAACTAGTCTATACTTACAAGCTACGGGAACAATATCCGTTGCTAAAGTTCTGGCTACAGCCAATCTGACATTAGGAACTTTGTCTTCTGCCAGATTCAAAAGATATGGAAGCATTTCCTCGACGAAAATTTCTGTAGTAATGGCTTTATCTCTGATTAGTTGTGAACAAACGAGAGCGTAAGTTTGCCTACATGTCCATTTACTGAGTGTTAAAAGATCTCGAAGTTCCTGGATTAAAGCTATGACAAGAGGCTTTTCCTTTCTCAAGTACGATGTAATTATTGATACCTAGTTTTAGCAAAAAAAAATATTTATTGTAAGCGTAAAGTTAAGGAAACTAAATTGTTCTTATGACAAGCTTTTAATTAGAAAGTTTCGAAAAAATGACTAAACTCACCAATGAAACGGCTACTTGTCTCACAGCGGCAACTTTGTCCTGCAGTAGTTGTAAAACGAGCGGAGAGATATGTTCAGAAACGTCTTCACATTCGTAAAGAGTAACAACTTGAACTAACTGACCAGCGAATTCCTCTCTGAATCTCCAGTTCCACTCATTATCCGTTACGAGAAAGTCGGACAATTTAGGCAGATATTGTTGTATATCCGCAGGCCTGAGGACTCTTAAGAAAGTATTCAGATGTTTAAGTGCTCCTATCCTCACCTCGTCGAGATCTTTTATAAATCCATTATAAATCGGTACAAGATCACTGCTCGTGAGTTCTTCGCCTAAAATTAAAGCGATTTCGTGAATGCTCGATGCGACAGTGCATCGAACTTTCCATTGTACGGCGGCAGCCAGAGCTTGATAGGCGTTCTTTAGCTGATGCCAATTCTTCTTGCCCAGAGTCATCACTACCGCAGGAAAATAGAAGGCACATTGATAGTGGATTTCCGGCCCGATATCACTCATTGGCGAAGGATCTACCATCGACACAAAGTAGTCAATCAGAAATTGGGGTACGATTTCATCCGTACTTTCTTCGTTGGACGTGAATTCTGGAATAGAGAATTGATTTGTTTCCAAATTAGAAGAAACATTTGAAATATCAACGGTGTCATCCAAAGTGTCTAGGATCCGGGGTCGGTTACTATAACCCTCTGAATTTTCTTCTTTATTATCTTCAGATTGGTTCATAGATTCTTGTTCTGTCAATAAATCATTGAAGGCTCGAACCGCGCGCGGAATAAGGTTTGTTACGGATTGTTCGATGTTTGAGTTTTCTACTTTTTCAGTTTTTCCATTACTTAAATTACTGTTTTCTAAACTTGAACTCTCATCAGACGGTTCTCTATTGCTGACGTTATTTTCGTCGGCATTTTGCCAAGGTGGTTTCGTTTCTTGTACCCAACAATCTTTGGCCACTTGAGCCGTATCCTCACTCAGCGTTTCACTGAAAACGTCATCGAAGACTTCTTCAAAAACCTCTGTCACAACGTTACTAGATGTTTTGTCGCTGGGCTGAATCAATTCCAGATCTAATGGCATTTCCGGAGGAATGTAGTAATACTGGAAAGGGTTGAATTTGTTTACGTCATCTCCAGATCCGTCACCCGAACCGTCTGTTTGTTCTTCGCTCTACAAAAAAATAAAAATAAAATAAAATAACATGAAAATTTAATGTTTTTTTTTTTGCATACAGTTTACAAATATTCGTAATACTAATTAAAATTGATTTTTAAATGTAAATGTAAAAGAGTAAAATGACATACCTCAGCGATTTCGCCTAGCCAGTCAGATAATGGAAAGTACACATTCTTTTTCTTTACTGGAGATGGCACTTTTCCTTTATTAGTTACATACATATCAATTCCCAAAACTCCAATTTCCCGTTCAAGTGGAGTTGCGAATATGTCATTTGGACCTACTACCGACTCATTTTTTGTGGAAGGTACGCTGTAAAAAAAATATAAAATTAATAATCACAATTAATAACTCAAGAACTGTTTAAAATATTTTAAGAACCTGAAATACGTACATGTTTTGTCTCATTACAGAACCTTGATTATGAGACATCACAAAGTCCCCAAATTGATTGTATCTTAGGCCAGAGAACTGGCTTGCGAAAATCGAAATAAAGGGTCCTAGAATTTGGTAAGCAGATGTCCGTACCCATTTCGACTCATCGTTCAATTGAGTCGCTAATAGTTTTGAAAGTACCAAACGATATTCGTGTATCGTAACGCAGGAAGCAACTGATAACATGACATCCACGCAAGCTTTTCTCACTCCCCAGATTGCATCCATACATAAATTGACATATTTAGGCAGCTGTAAACAAAACATCAATTTAGAATAAAATTTTTTTCAATGCAAAATTCTTAATTTCTCTCATGAAGTATAAATTTTACTTACTAATTTTTTATAAACAACTGGTTTCGTGATGACCGCGCATATTTCGCCTAAATAAGACGCGCAGACTTTCCTGACGAAGAATTTGTCATCCTCACAGAGAGTCAAGTATCTGTCCAATAAAACTCTCTCTAAGAGTTCACTTCCCATATATGGTCCGAGTTTGCTTAATAGCTGTAGGATGAAAAAAAAGAAAGATATACTTTAGAGCCATGTTTACTCTTTCTATAATTTAATTGTATTCAGATTTTCTTAATAATAATATACAGGAAAAAACGGAGAAACTTTAAGAAAATATTACTGTCTATGCAGAAGATTTTTATCGTACCGTTCCGCTCATCAAAGCTGGCTGTGATATGAGTCGAGATACCACATCACAACCACTCTGATGGGTGGAACAATCGATCTTGCCTTTGTACCGTCCAAGTGTCATTCTCCATCCCTACAGTTGACGAAAAGAATTTTCTGAAAATAGATCTTCAAAAATCCAAGAACTTATATATTCTTATGCAAAATAATATTAAATCCAGAAAGATTGCAGGCTTAGATGTCGCAGCGCTCATCAAAGCTGGCTGTGATATGAAAAATACAACATACAACAGCAACTTTGTGAGCGACGCATCCATCCTCTTTTAATTTCTTTTCTTCGACCTCAGCTACTCTTCCGGAATTTTGAAACTGCTGTGAAGAACGACATCCCAACTCGTCAAAAATGGCTGTGATATGAATGTAAATAACAACACGCCACAACCATTTTGACGATTGGACTGCGTTCAAAGTGTTTCCACTCATCGAATTTCCTTTGTCAACTACCTGAAATCAAATTTTATTACGAAGAATCACAGAAGCGAGTGGTTTAGCAGCAAGTAATGAAAACAATAATGCAGATTAAGGAAAAAGAACTGGCGACAACAAGAAGGAAGATTATTTTCCACGATGACGAATTATCTGAGTACTATCCATAAATGAGACGATCAATTCTGCGGGCCAAGCTCATCAAAGTGGCTGTGATATGAATAAGAAACATTTCACAACCAATTTGATGTTTCGGACCGCAAAAGTACTTTTGGCTGCTTCTTCCTTGCGTCTTTTTCTCTTTCTCTCCCTCTCTTTCTCTCGATTAGTTTCGTCCTTGCCCTCTCACTCTCAGATTTGTCCTTAAGCATACAATTCGGTGAAATCAGACACAATTTTGCTCATCAAAGCTGGCTGTGATAGGCTATCTCTACAACAGGTCAGCTTCGATGGTAAAAGCATGCCCACAACTCTAGCAATTGTCGAGGAGTTCATTTTCTACACTCTTCAATAGAGATTCTTTCTTTTCTTTCTCTCACGATTCTTTCTCCAGTTTCTCATAATTTCGTCTTTTTTTCTAGAGTATATCTTATGCAGAATACGCTCTTTATCATTGAATTTTATCTTCGGAGAATCAATCATTGTTCTTTCATGTAAAGTACGAATTTTCTTGGCGAATCAAGATGTCAAGTTGAAGGTAGACGAACGCCGCATGAAAGACAAGGTAGTGAGACGCGATTGCTGAACATCTCACTACCCATGTCTTTCACCCGGAATCCGCACTGGCTCTTGTTTTATTTTCTTCAATCTCTAAAATTCTTACCTTTTCCAAACTAACTTTTGTCTTCGATTAAAACAATTTATTGAACTAAGTACACTGTAAAAGTGTAATTGTTTTTAGTTTCATTAACAATCCATACAATTAAAGACAAAAGTTATTTTGATTAGATTTAAATAAAACAAGGAATTACTCAAATACGCAGAACATTGGAGAAAAATGAACTTACCACTATCGCTGTATTGAGATACTCAATTTGCATGTAGGTCATCTTTAGAATCACAGGACAGATTTCAAATTCTAGTTGTTTTTTACTCAGAATCCCACGTTCAACGATAGCAATCAGGGCCGCCTGTGCCGTCTGCCGTACCTAAAAGAGATTTATATTTTTTAATTATTCAATTATTTATAACGAGAAATTTATTTCAAGAATAAACTTAAAAACAGTGGTGAACGGAAATTTTGACAAATTCTATACCTGGTTATCGCAATCACGTAGATATTTCAGGATGATTCCAAGGATGTAGCGGGATACGACGTCCCCAAAAAGATGGGGCGTTTCCTGGCACATTATCACCACATGTGGAAGCTGTTCGACCAAGTCCAACCTGACTGATGGTTCTGAAAATAAAACAGTTGTATTTTAATTACAAACGTATTTTAATTCTTTGTAATTTATGAACCGTTTACGAATAGAGTTCAATTTTAATATTAGATTTTATTGATAATATAGTCAATTTTTGATTGATTTCGTTTTTTACTTTCTTTTCTATTCCTTAAATAAACGCTCCATTTTTCCAATTCTAAATTCTTCAAACCCTTCAAAACGTTATCTACGTTAACTTGTCAGTCCAGGAAAAGATACTATATTATCGATATGTACGCAAATACGTAACACGTGACTCTTTGCATGTTACACGCCAAGCTTCGTCATTCATGTCCACGTTTAAGTTAAACCGAGAGTTAAACTTATCGAAGCAAATCTCACATATATTTAAATCACACATTTTAATAACTCTTGTTAGATAGATTTGAATTGATTCAGAAATAAAATTATTTACAAGATTTGAACTGAATGTGCCCAGAGCATGAAATTAAACTTTAAATGGTACTTTCGTTTTTGCTCGAGGCAACTTTAACATTTTGTCTCCACAGCTCACTGAACTTTGAGTGTAGAAAACCTCATCGTTTTCGAGTTTGCGATCAACCATCAAGCGACCATAAGAGGTTTCCACGTGAATGTGCATCACTGAACTTCTCTCTCGTCAAGATTCTATTGATCTTATATATAGAAAAAAAACTTTCGGAATTTCTTAACAATTTTTCCACCATATACCGAAAAAATATATCCAGAAGAGTAAACAATCTTAAAAAAAAGTAAACAATCTCTAAAAAAAAAGTATTAAATAACAATAATTGTAAAATAAATAAAAAAGGAAAAGCTCAAATTCTATCTTTTACTCTCTAAATATTAATTTGGTTCCAAGAATTGAAGAGATATTTCAAAAATGCAGAAAACGTAAGTCATGCGGTCTTTTTTCTTTAATCTGTTGCAGTTCTAGGAAAGAAGGATGGAGCCCATTATCTATGAAGATGGTCTTTTCTATGCTTAAAAGGGACAAAACCTGTCGGCAATGAAACCGTTCTTAGGTACATTAGAATCCTCAACAGATCCTTGACGAAAAGGGAAATGAAGTTTCCGAAGAAGAAGACGGAGGGTGCCAAGGATTCGAATGCTTCAATGAAAAGAAGCGCCTACCGCCCCAACAGCTAGCTCTTGCAGATTAGGGGAAACTCGCACCTTTCCTTTTCTAAAACCGGTTATAGATATTTGCCCAGAGTTTCCGGAATAGCACAAAATTTTCTCGATATTCGTCCAGAATATGTAGACAATAATTCAATGTGAGTAAAATATTGCCTAGACTAGCCTTTTTAAAAAAGGCTAATTATTTCAAGAGTTTCACAAAATATTATAAACAAAAAAAATCAAATTCTCTTTAGGGTATGCGATACTTTACCATAAAAGCAAATTAGTTAAACTAACTATATATTCATAACAATAAATATTTTTAGCTAATAATATTTATTATTATGAATGTATAATTGGTTTAACTAATTTGCGCTTATGGTAAAGTATCATATACCCGTAAAATATACTTCTAAAATGTTTTCTCGCAGCAGATTATTAAATCGTTACTTATTCAAATTTTTGAAGTTACTCTCTAAATCTGAATTAATAAGAAGTTACTAATGAAATAGTGCCGATTCGTTTATTAATACACTTTAGTAAGCATTTTTACTATCAATTAGTTAAAAACTACTAATTCACAGTAAAAAAGTATTAATTCATTTAGAAACGGTAACTATCTCAATTAGTGAGCCTTACTAAATGAATTAGTAATATTTTAATGTGAATTAGTAGTTTTTAACTAATTCATAGTAAAAATGCTTACTAAAGTGTATTAATAAACGAATCGGCACTATTTCATTAGTAACTTGTTACTAATTCAGATTTAGAGAGTATTAAATTTTCATTCAAATAATTAAAATTATTTTTACACTATTAATTATTTCTTATATTATATACTATACAATATTCACAAGCTAAACTAAAAATTACAACTCAAAAAATTACTTACAAACACAAACACCACATTTCACGAAATTCGAAAATTGCCTCTTAAAAATCGTCGCGCAACTACAAAAACGAAATAAGTATTCGTTAAATCGTTGAAAATTTTGTTTGAAAATGAGAGAAATTCCATTTTATTGGAAATGTTAGACGAGAACGAAAACTAGAGAGAACGATGCAGCTTTAAGGAAAGCGTGGGCGCGACTGGTTGGACTTTAGTTTGGCTTGCACACCGGTCGCTTTTAGTTTTTCTTTGGCGGGAAGCAGAAAGTTCGCCCCCCCCCCCTCCCTCGGAAGGAAAAATGAGGGAAACGAGCCGGTGGGCCCAAGGGGGAAAAACTGGTTCGAGTGAAAAGGAAAAAAGGGCGGTTCAGCTTCAGAAGAAACAGTTCCGAAATGTTCTTCACAGCACGTGCCCCTGTCATCTGCTCTATGCATTATTAGAAAGCGAAAATTCTAGCCCCAAAAATATTTGAATATTATTACAGGATTTCCTTGAATATTTTTTATCCCAAAAATATACCATAAAAATTAAAATTTTCGGATTATGTACAAAAATACGAGCACCATAAATAAAAGTTACAGAAATAATAAATTTTTAAAATTTGTATATACATATTTTAATAAGATTACCAGGAAAATTCTCACCAAAGTAGATTTTATATTATTTATATTCTAATAAGAGTTTCAAAAAATTACTAGTGGTTCGAACAAATTTTAAAGGATTTACTGAGATCCCAGGATGTAAATATATAAATTTTGGGAGCATTTTAAGGAGTTTTAAAAGATTTTAGATGATTTCCAAGAGTTTCCTAGCTTTAAATAATTAATTTGAAAAAAACTGTTGAAAGACATTAGGAGCTGAGTAACAAGTTTTAAATTACTACTGGTTAAATCTCTACACTGATGTACTCTTCCTGCTTCCTCAACCAGTGCATCAGATCGTAAGATATTCCACATCCTGCCGAGGTCTGTTCGTGTTTGTCCCGACAACCCCACATGGAGCCAGCCTCCAACCATCGATCATTATGTGGTCTCCTTATCTATCCCATCCGCTCCAGCCCTGTTCCAGACATCATCCAAAAATATCCTAATGCAAGGATGCTACTAGTTTCTTCCCATCATCCCCTAAAATCGCTCAAAGTTTCAGGATGTTCGTTCGCTACCGCACATGACAGACAGGGAGGTCGTATTTTGCTTCCAAATCACCCAAAGGAAAAGGGGTCATATGGGGTTCGACTGGGTCACGACTGGAATTCTTTTACATCTATCTAGCACGTGCCATCTTCTTCTTCTTTATTTTAATCCCCCTTATTTATTTCTCGAGATTTATTGATAATTTTATATCTTCCCGGTTGCAAATTTTAAATCTTCTTTTAATAGAAGCACAAACAAAATACACTTAAGGTTGTCCCACGTGTAAATTAATGTATTGCGATAAATCTTAAGATTTATAGAGTAGAAATTTTCATTCCTATACTTCGAAGGGTCTAAAACTTAAGATCAGATCCCAACTTTGAATTACAATATGACAATTGTAAAAAAATTTTAAATACAATTCATTAGTCGACTCTTCCGATATCCCGGACTTATCTTAATTCCCAGATTTTCCTTTTAATAGACATCTTGAATCTGTTATTTCCTTCATTAGTTACTCATTTAACTTACTTGTTAAAAAATTGACTAAAAATAAAACAGATAAGATCTTATTATAGCGACTTTCCAGAAAAATGGGATAATGCGTTTCTTCCGGTCTTCCGGAGCCATCTCAGAATACACGAGAAGCAAGAAAATGTCTCGAGTGTCGCGTGCTCCTTAATTTTTTCGACCCCCCATCGAAAAACTACGACAGCACGTGTTAGACTCAAGAGTGCATTTTTTCAATAAAATGAAAAAAAAAACTTTAAAAAAACGGTAAACTGCTTTCTGTGAGTCTTGAAGTTTCTGACTTTGACCCCATAGCGAATTTATTACCAAGTCAGGATAATAATGCTCCATTCTCTAATTTCGCGGAACCAATACAACGTCTAATATTTCTTTGCATCCTCTCTGAGACATTGAAGTACGAGTATTGCCCGAATAAGGAATCTTTTCACGTTTCTTCGTTCACGAGAAAAGAAATGGGTTTCTTAGATAAAGAGAAAAACGAGAGAAAAGTTAGTAAATGGAAAATGGAGAGCTATCCTGTTTCTTTTTCTACCTCACTCTGTTCCATTTCTGGAGAAGCAAAGACATTAGAGAAAAGGGGTTGACGGTGGGCACGCGCTATGGGGGGGGGGGGGTCCTGACGTCTTTGACACTATATATAAACATATTCTGGCACGTAGAGCTGAGCATAAAGCTTCCCTCTTCATCCTCATCCTCAGGCATGGATCTTCTTGCTCTCTCTCGCTTAAAGCCATCGATGACTTCCGGTTAAGCACGTGCCCCACCGGAAGTTCGGCGCAGTCTTTCGTCACCTTTCCCCTCTTTTTATCAACCAGCTGCATTCCCTGCCTTATATTCTTAAAAGGAACTGAGTCTCTATTTTTAATCTTGAGTGGGATGAATCTTCTTTAACAGAAGTCGACCCTTTTTCATTTAGTTAAAAAAAGTCATCAGTGGACTTTTCAAAAGTTAAAATTAAAGATAAAAGTGAAGATCAGTGTGTACAATTTCTATAGATGTCAAATTTTCCAGTTTAATTGTATGTTGTACATCATTTTGATGAGGAAAAAAGAAACACGCAAAATTTCAAAATAACAAACAAATTCTAAATACTCAGCACACAAAGCAAATCAAAAAAACTCATAAAAATCGAAATTATACAAAAACGGAAAAATTTCTATACTTTACTTTACATGTGCAAGGAATTAATTTTAATTCTAAACTAGAAGTGCAGTAAAGAAGTAAAATACTGGGTGCAAATTAATTACTCGTGCGAAGCAAACTTGAAACGCAATTTCAGTTCCAGAAGTCTTTATACTTCAGAGTTCTGATCATTTAAATGCGTCTTAATCAGGATTTGACACAGTTTCATGATTTTTCAATCCTGTTGCACGATAAATGTATACTCTCAGTTATTTTTGTTATATACAACTTTTAATTCATTAAGCAAAAATTTGCAGGTGCGAGTATATTTTAAAAATAGGTGCAAGCACAGGTGAAACAAAATGAAGTTTTAAGAAAGCCATAGTATACCAGATACCAAATCGGAGCAATGCGATCTTTGAAGTACAATAACAGTTAGTATAACTGTTAATTGCACTATTCTATTTTTCACATTGCTCATTAGATAAGAATCGAGAACATTGAGAAAATTGAAATCTACGACGAAAAACATTAAATACAAGAATAAGCTATTAATTTTCAATTGAAATTTTATTCGTTATTAAATGACTTTAAATAGATGAATTGTAATTAAATTCGCTTCTTCATCAGTACTTTCGCCTAATCAAAATCAGAAATTATTTTTTCCACTTGCACTCGCTTTAATTGAAATCAAATTAAATATCACACACCAGGAAAAATAATAATAATAATATTTTTTAACACGTATCAAAGTAAATAAAATTCTCTAACTTAAAGTTTTATTAACATACCTGGATCACTGACGATTTGTTGAACGGTATTGAATACTTCGTCGACATTTAATTCGGTATTTGCTTCTACGGCACCCTTAAAGTATTCCAATAGGATTCTGCCAACCATTTGTCTAAAAAACAAAAGAAAACAAAGGTAAATATTATATGTATTAGAAATTATTAAGATTACAATTTCTCTAAAGCGTCAAACATTAAAATGATTAAAAATATTTCTTTTTAGAATAAAAAATTTATAATTAATAAAAAAAAGAATTTTAATAAAAAAAAAAAGTAAAAAATAGACATAACTACTGTTAAATAGACAGTTGTTATAACTTTGAATATTTTTTTAATGTGCGAATGTGTATTTTTTAATCTATGTTTCAAAATGAATAAAATTTAACAATAATGGGTATATTTTCGTTAATTTTCTAATTCATTATGAATAGAACTATATTCTTAAGTGTTTCTAGATGAACTTTAGTTACAATAACTGTTAAAAACTTCAGTTGTACATGATTTTTGAATATGCTTGCGTTCCAAAACAAAAACAATTTGCGAATATTCGCAACAAGGCCATAGTTGAGAACCGCTGCAAGCAAAGAAGTGGTCAAAAAATAACTTCATACAAAAAATTTTCAAAATTATTATTCTTAAACTGAAAATTGAAATAAAGTTATTTTAATTTTCCTATAATAAGATAATTGAGTTAATTTTTTATATAGTAAAAAATCAACTTTTTATGATTTTTCTATAGCCAATTTCACCGGGCTAAAATTTCAGTAAATTCTTATTGGTAATCAATAAATTTTCAATAAAAATAGTGGCATAACTTTTTCGTAAAGGATTTACACACAAAATTTTCAATTATTCTAGATTTCTGGTCATTTTCTGGACAATATGAAAACTTATACTTTTAAATTTACACTTTTCATATTTCACCTTCAAAGAAAAGTATATATGTATAGTTTTGTGCAATTAAGATAAGTGTATAAGGAAAATGCAGTTACTTTCGTAATTCCAATTACAATTATCTGCAATTATGAATTTTTAACATATTACAAATAACACATTACTAATTAAAACTTTTTGTAAAACACATAAATTTGATTAAATCTTTCAAGTAAAAAATATAAAACAACATTTATTAGCAGATTAATAATTAAATATATGCAATTCTAAAAAGTAATGCAGTTATAATATAAACGTGGCAAACATCAACTTCCTTAATAAACTTACATTGCAATCAAACTAAAATTTGAGCAAAATTCCTGAAACTGACTTACAAATAATAATTTTCAAAACTATACAAGTTTATTACAAAAATATCTGCAATTTCCGAGCATTTTCAACATCAGCGTTTGATAAATGTCGATTTTGAGGTTTTGAAAAAATCGTTTTGCCGAATATGGTTGGGAAAGAAATATAGGGGGATTTGAGGGGAGCAAATAGTGACTACGTTGAAACTCTCCCTCAGCACCCTACCCCTCCCCTCATATCAACGAAAGAAGTTGCAGACGTCGCCCTACCATTGAGTGGACAGTGGTGGGGAGATAAGTAGCGTAGAAAGAGGTGGCGTACCAACGAGAAATCGGTTTGTGGCCCCACCGTAGGCTCAACATGTTAGAGTGGGGGGAAGACTTTCTCCAAAGTTGTTGGAGAACGGGCTTTAAGTTGTAACCGCCCGCCACGCCTACCACACCCGCGCAAACATGGCCGCCATGCTTTGCTCGCTCGCCGTACTTCACTTCATCGCTCTGCTCTTCCACGCCGCACTCCGCCATTTGCGTACAATACACTGCGTCGTGCATGCGATCTAACTGCGTAGTCACTGTAGCATATACAGATACGTGAAAAGTCGAAAACTCGTGTATATCCCCAAATCTATTATGGCAGTATGGGGTATGTTTTCCAGAGTTCTAACCCAGGCCGGGTGCATTTTCCAATTTCGCGCCAGATGTTCAAACGAGTCATATTTCGATTTTAGGGTGAAACAAGAAAAGATGAACTATACTGAGAATTTATTATTTCAGGGTGTCTCCTCATTTTTCTCTCACAAAATTCACTGATTTTTCCTGCTTATAAATATGAAGGCCCATATATTTTCATTTACTTGATTGAAATTGCTTGTTGTTTATAAAATAATATTTATGGAATATGTAATACAAGATTATCAATTTTTGCGATTAAAGGGAGTTAGCAAAAATTAGAAATTAGGTTGCTACTGTTTCCTTTGTGAAAAACGTTTTAATATGTTATTTTGTTAACAATGTGAGGGTTGATAAATTATCTAAGAATGAGAAACTCATATTTTTTGTAATGAGTTTCCAGAAACGGGTCTTTCTTTATGACAAAAATGTTGCAACAAAATTGTATAGCAATTGAACTGTTAATATGTTTTCAACAACGTAATTATTTATGTGTATGATATATCCTTATTTGTATTTTCCAAGCAAAGATTCAATAAAGTCTAATTCAAAATTAACTAATATTTTTTACTGGGAAATATTTTTTCACAATTTTATTTGATGTAGAAATATTGTTCCAAACTACAAATAAAAATTGTATGTTCAATTTTCAATGTAAATGAATCAATAATATATATTAATATTTAAAATTTTAGAATCATTTTACAAATTATATAAAATATATAATTATATTTGTTTTTCGCTTTAATTTCTGACTTAAATTTTGGAAATAATTTTCTTCCCGTTTTAAATTGCATCATTTTGAGATAAATGGTTTAGTATATGTTTTGTAATACGGATGCAACCTAACCGCGATCGATAGTCACATATACATGTACATATACGAGATTCGCAATGGTCCGCAGGAAATGTCATACTAGAGAGTTTAATCGAGTTTCCTATGGTACCATGTTCCCAATTCGACCTGCATTTAACTTTAAACATAAATATAGGGTGAAATGGTTAGCTAGAAAGGCTGGAATAGACAATTTGTGATGGATTTCCTTCTTGTTATGTGCATAAACCTATTTTGAAAGCTCAAATGCGTACAAACATCCATGATCAAGTGAATATATGATTTGCATTTTATAATAATAAATACTTAACTATATTCATTTCGAACTGATTTGTGCTACAAGGTTTAAAATTATTTAGTTCCAATTAAACTTTTCTATTTTGCTTCATTATTGATTTTCCTAATTATGGCTGTTTAATTCTAAATACTGCATCCCCAAACTGAAAAGCGTTATATTTTATGGGGAGGTTCCACGTCCATGCTGCGCAAAATTTAATATTTCTAGCAAGATTAAAAAAAAACGTGTACATTTAAATGATGAAGTTACCCTTTATGATTTCAAGAAGTAAAATCGACCGCTAGAATGGCGATGCAGATATAATAATTTATTTAAATATTAGCAAAACACCACAAATGTTTGTTTTTGCGTTTTAAAAAATAAATAATATACTTTTAATCGTAGAATAAATTGTTATTAAATAATTAAATATTTCTTTATTATAATTGCAATCTTTAATTAATAATGCTTATGTAAATTTTAATTTAAGTGCAATACTTTTAGTTTATAAGAAGTAAATTTATCATTCGTCATTATTATTCAATTATTTTAATAAGATTTAATTTTATATATAAAAAATTATTTCCGCTAAAATATGAAAAATAAAATTTCATGAATTACTTTTATTTTTTAATAATGCTTATTAGTAATGTAGAATAGATTCAGCACAATTTTTGAAAAATCAAAACTCATGGAGAAATTTTAAACTTCCTCATGGCATTTCGTCTCCGCCATTTTTACGCAAACCGTTTTTGCGACCAACTATCACTATTAATCTACATTTTTTAGAGTTAAAATTGTCAAATTATATACAAATTAAGCCTCACAAAAAACGCTAGCGAACAATAAGCATAATAGATACTTTAAAATTGGATCAAATCATAGAGAACAATTTGAGCATCGTGAAATTAATGAATTTACTAAACTTAGTTTGCAAAAAGAGCCTAAAAGTTAAATAAATATTAAAAATATGTTTACGAATATAATTATAAACGACTTGGCATTGTTTTCTATTCTCTTATCCATCATTTAAGATACGCCATTTTGAATTCTGAAATTCTGTTATATTTCAACCAAGTGCAAAGAAGGTGCTTAATTTTTTAACAATTTTTCTGAAGAAGATAATTGAATGGTTGAATATATTATGAACAAAAACCGAAAAATCTCTTAAATATAAGTAATCAAGGAAAATGATTGTCCTTATATATTTTTGTCACAAAATAAACCAAAAGTGTAATATTTACACCGATTTCCAGATAGATATTACATTTGATTAAACTACCTGCAACAAAAATTAAATAATCCAAAAACTAATCGGATTTAGGGTCGAATTAGGAACGAAAATTAAGAAAAATTAGACAATTAACAGAACGAAGTCGGTAGGAAAAAAAATATTTTACAAAGCCCTATAGTTTTTTGTACACCACTCCGAAGAACCGGAAGTAAGCTGTTATCTTATAGAGTACCCGACGCGGAACAACAAAGGAACCTATATCTGTATGCACTTGGACTGCATATACAATTATACATACATCAATTAAACATTACCTATTTAATTTATAGAATATGAGATTTTTCTCATATTTTTTAATAAATTTTAGGAAAGAAGAAATAAAATATAAATTATAACATTTAAAAAGAAATTAAGTGCGTGTGGGGCGCTTTTTCAATCTTGTTAATCAAAATTGATCAAAATGAATGTAGTGTTGTATATAAGTTTAAATGAATCTAAGAGATCATTTTCATCCTAATTGTAGATTAAAATGACATCCTGGGATTTATTACGTACTCCGTTAAGAAATCAACTACCCTCATATGAATTCGAATGTGCTTCTTTCGACTTGAATTAAAATTCTAATACCAACAAGATCCGAATCAGTTCGGTAAGTGGTAGGAAGAAGATTCTATAAGTTCCAACACGCAGGTCAGGATACTAAAACATTCCCATGGGCCCGGGGGATGAACTCAGGGGGGTTTCCATTGTGCGGAAAGGGACCGTCGAGGAGACAAAAAGGAATGACTGAAAAGATTTGGAGCCCTCTTAACCTCGAATTTAGTCATCTAAACATTCTAAACTCTAAGGTCAGATACGAACTTCAATGTACGGGACTTTCCTCAAGCTCTTCTTCACACGCCTAACCCCATAGACTCATCGAGCCAGAGGCAATAAAGTGGGGATTCATCCTAACAGTTCACTTCATCCCCAAGTGCTGTACTTAATTAATGACGCGGTTTTCTGCTTGAAAATCAAGATAAGGAGTGCAAAAAATTTATCTTCATCGTAATAGACACAAGTGAAAAGTACTTGTTAACTTTGTTATGAAAGGAAACACAATCGACTCTGGGTTACTGTAACATTTACTTATTGAAATCTCTGAATTACCGTAATCTCCCTTCCACGGTTATTTTTTTAGTTGTAACAATCTCTAAAAAGTTCCGAAGACGAGATTATGGTAAGTCGGTTTTTCGAATTCAGCTAAATTACAAAAGATGCAACGAAATTCCCATCAATCGTTTTTTGTGGAGTCAAGTATAAAATGTATTTAAATTAAACACAATATTTTTCTGAGCGTGGTTAACATAGCCAGCAGGCAAAATTCACAAATCGATTAAATTCAAATGTATAACATTTTCCCCACAATTACGAATCGGAAACGTATCGTTAGGCTGATTCCGCCTTGCCCTACAATTTGTATCGATCGGGTCTTTTTTGCAACCAGGTGCGTGTTAATATACAGGAAAAAGAGAAAAGGATAGGAAAGAAAATCTGGCGGTGTTTGTTAACGCATCTGTCATACTGGCACGTCCCATTAATCTGCCTAATGCGGCGTTATGGTGCATTATAGAACCAACGCATGAGACGTATCGATAATTTGTATAACGACGCCGAAGGAGAGAATCTGGGGTTTTCACCAATTGAAAATCAAAAGGGGAGTAAGAATAAATGACAGAATCACGAGGAAATTTTTGTACCCAGCATGAATCAAATAAGCGGAAAATAAGCGTTTTTCACTCGGTTTTTTTATTTATTGGCATCAGGATTTAAAATTCGCTATTATCGAATTGAAGTTGACTGAAGACCTTTAAATATGTACACAGTTAAGATAAACAATTTGTATTTCCCTCTGCAAATATTTTCTACGGAACTTAAAGGAATTTTGTTTGATGATTATTCTCAAAATATTATCTTTTATCATCCCAACTTTCCTTTTTCAAAGTTATTTATCATCCTGCAATAAACCCCGCAGTGCAAGAAGGATTACGGTACCTAATAGTATAATCAGATAAAAGCCTTTGTTCAGATCACGTAAACCCATTGTAAACTCGAAAAGTGCACTTTGTTCATTAACAGGTAAGCGGAAGTCACCTGTAAGAGGCAGAAACGTAAAGGAAGATTAACAGGTGTGCGTCCCCAACGAGACTGGACACCATAGTCTAGCCTATGGGGCTTAGGTCTAAGGGAAATTCAAAGGCACTTGGGAAACGTGAGTTTTGTTCAAGGATGCATTTTTAGATATTGCACAGTTTCTCGCTGTGACAACATCTTTTCCGCCAATGAAAGTTTCTTTACAAATGCAATAAATCGAGATGGCTTTCTCTCGAAAGGGCGCTTGAAACTGCAAACATAATACCCATCCTGCAGTGTAATCGGGTTCGCGAATTACTTTTTGAACGTGACCCTTGTGCATTCATTCAAAGACAGAAAGTGAGGAAGAGCAATACATATTTAAATTCCGAACATTTTTCCCATTCATGGTTTATCACAGAAAAATTATTTCAAAAGTTATATGAAGTTATTACGCTTAGATGTCTTGAAAAAATAAGTGAAGAATTATACATTATACTTTTTCTTTTCTCTTACCCACACGGTGCAATTGAAAGAACAGGTGATTTAAATATAGTGCCATGTCAGAAACTTACCTGAAACAAATAAAATAAAGATAATTAATAAATATTCGTAATTTTGTCAATTGAGTAAATAATTTTATATTTTAAGGGCATGTACTTTGTATATTCATAATCTGCGGGGACAAAGTGTGAGAAAATTAAATTTGCTTGTATGATAAGTGTCATATGCCCTTAACTTGATTCCTACATCCTTAATTCTACTATTTATTTAGGTCGAATGAATGGTCAATCAGACAGACATTTCAAATATGAGTACCTTGAAACGATGGGTGAAAATACGACGCAATAATAAGACGAATAATGACGACCTTGTTTCTGAATTACGTATTAAACCTTGTGTAGAATCTAGTTCCGTGAAGCTTAATGATTATCTATTTATGTTATATATACTTCTATTAAAGACCAAAATATTGATCAAGTGCTAAATTTGACTGATAAATCAGAAAATTTTGACTCAACATTAATCTGTTATGTCTGGTTCATATCATACGCCTTTCTCTGCGTCGTAGGAATATTGCAAAGCCGCAATTTATAAAATAAAATATTTTTCAATTTTTAGACCTATCACTCGGTACGACCCCCTTAAGAGATTCTACTTAAGAATTTTATAGCAAAGGCATTTTTAAAGACGAATATTGTGATAAGAAAGGATCAGTGAAGATTAGGAGAAAGAAGAAAAGGAATGAAGGGCTTTTTGGGGGGGGAGGTGCTGAAGTGAGAGGACAGAGGAGGAAAGCGTCTGGTACTCTGGTAGCGAGTAGACTCCGTGCCATGAAGGGACTCTAGAGAGGAAGGAATGTTGTTGTTGTGTCGGGAGGCGGTTGCACCGAGGTAAGTGGGATGAGGGAATCAGCAAGGAGGAGGGGGACAGGGGCTTGCGAAGGGGGAGGAGGGCAAAGTCAATGCACCGCAGGGGAATGCAATGCTGCACCACGACAAGCAATACAGTTCCTACGTTGGAGTGCATTCTACCGTACTATATGACTATATGTCTATAGTCTGCGTTAAGTACAACAGAGTTCGACACAGGCTCACAGGATAAAAAGCCGAATTCAGTCAAGCCTTTTAGTCAAGCAAACTTTAATAAGATATAAGAGAATTTTTAGACTTAAATTTATAAGTACAATTTTTAAATTAGATTTTGTGACTGATATTGTTTAAAGTGTATGAATCTGAATCTTATGAGATTAATGACATAGGACTATGTTTTTAATATGTATTTGTATATCCTAAGCCGCCACGTGGTCAGCCTGTCTCTCACGTGGAGAGAGATGATGTCATACTTATGTTTGTCATATTCCTTTAATTTTTAGTTAAATATGCCATTAATATTTTTTCTGGTTGAAGTAGCCTGAATTCTGGTTATTTTTAATCATGATGTTTTGTTAGAACTAATAAAATGCTGATGGTTAAATCAACTCAGAAAACTGTTTTAAATTTGAACAATAGAAATTTTGTCTTAACAATGAAAATTTGACTGTGACAATAAAAAAAAGTTCGAAAAAAAGCTTTGTTTCAATTAATACATTTTTTTTTAGTCTGATGTTTTCATCGAAAAAAATGCTCGCAGAAAATAAACTTGCTAAAGGAAATGAATCGCGTGAACAAAACTGCGTTGCAGACGGTTCACTATATACACTATACGGCGGCTACTATCGCTTCTTGGAAACTATAATGCACCGCAAGCCGAGTCGAGCTGAGCTTTATTTCGCTTCGCTTCATGGCACATATAGAGATGATTTCCGGAAATATGTTTCGAAGGGTGAGCAAATTCTGACAAGAGAAAAAATAATTGAAAGAAAAACACGGCTATGTAAAATTCAGAAATTATGGTATTTAGCGAACAAAACAAAGAAGAAAAACGATGATTTAAATACTATACTTTAATAAAATAAGAGCCTGAAAGATTTCAGCACAACCTCAAGACTTTGGTCTTTCCTGCACCCTATAAGTAGACAACCAGAAGCCCTTATCGATCGGTTCCTAACGGGCCTAACGTAAACACAAGCTTACAAGCTAGCAGAAGGCAATGTAATTTTTGTTCGCTTCGCTTCTGTTAGAAACCAATAATCTTCTAATCGAGCATCGATTAGAAGTTCCAGTCTACAAAATAAAATAACGCTTTCAAAAATTCTTTATATAAATATAATAAAAAAGATATACAAATAAATTTTCATCAAGTGGAATATTTTCTTTCTTTTCTTTTTATAACAATATCATTTATTTGACCCGATGATTTTTACATATAAATTCTGCGAAATAACTCGAACAATTTCAACGCATTAGAATCCCATCAGCAGAATAATTCCAAGAAACTCTTAACTCACAATGAAACACCCACGAATGGAGTGACTAAATGTAAAGTCCCATCCTCGTTACAAAAATATTCATCTCGAATAAAGACATCTGCGGATCAAGGTAAAAAATAAAAAATACGAAAAAGAGGTAAGAAGAAAAAGTAAAAGCGTAGTTGTCACTACGCCTTGGACTTGGCTTCCTAGGATGTACGTCGACCACGCGGGCGGCGGCGTGTGGTCGTCGTTTGCAGTTCGTGAGTTGAGTGCACGGTTCGTACGTGAGTCTCACACAAACCTAGTCTCAAACACACACTGTTCACAGTCAAGCGTAAGTGGTAGTAGAGGCGCGCCAAACGCGCAGTAACCCTCCAAGTTTCCCAGTCGAAAGCCTTGGCTCTCGTCTCGGTGTGTAGTTGCTACATGTGTGAGTTCTCTTGTGCATGAGCCAAAGGCCGCGTGGTGTGGAGCAGCGTGAGTAGCGTGTGTACGCGCGGAGCATGCGCCCTACCCTCGAACGCGACACTGAATGAAGCCCCCACCACCAAACCGCCACCGGCTCCAGACACACGGCGGCCAAAGTTACACGATGCGAACAAGGGCCGCAGATGCGAATCTCGTCGTCGTAAAAAGAGAAAAATGTTCTCTTTTATTATAGCTACAAAAAGAACTGTTAAGCACTTATTGATATCTTCTAAAGACTTAAATTGCATCTTAATCAATTAAATCTTCTTCTGCATGTTTCTCATGTTTCAAAATTCATGAAAGTTGTATTTTTTTCAATTAGTATCATTTTCAGACTCTTGGGAATACTTTAATCTTTATACAAAGGCAGCTGCATAAATATAGATTCGCACAACGTAGGTGACGGTTTAGGGTCGGTGGGTGACACATTTTGCGTAGTGGTAACGCCCGACTGAGAGAGGAAATGTGCAGAGAGAGCGGTGTTGATATTGATTTGTGAAACGAAAGGCACCCCTTGAGCAACTAAACAACCCTTCCCGGAGAGAGAGAGAAGGAGAGAGAGAGGCCGGTTCTCTTCTCTTTCTCTCTCATTCTCTGCCGTTCTTTCGGCGCACCCCATCACATCATCCACGGGGAGAGATGGTTGTGCATCCTTTGGGTGGGTCAGGGCCAGTAAAACGGAGGGAGAGTTCGTCAAACCGGAGGTCTCTGCACCCTGCAGTTGCTTTCTCACTCACTCGCTCTCTCTTTCCTTCTCATTGCATTAACCAACGACAGGAGATTGAATTCCGCTGGAGGGTGTATATACATACAACTCGTAAGATGCGAGATCATCATCATCTGTCCGAAGTCTTTTTAAAAAACACAGTCAAATACATATATCATTGCTTTCGTCTCTTAAAAAAGAATTTCTTTCTCAATTATTTCATCTCCAACATTAAACAAATCTTAATTTCCTCAGCCGACAATCTGGCCCTAATATATTTCAAAAATTATTCAGTAAAACTACTAAAGAGCCACTTTAATATAAAAGAGTGAACGCACATGCGAAGGCGTGGACGGAGTACGGCGCGAAAGGGTCATGGTAGACTAGGATGATGCTGTAGAGAAGAGAGGTGGAGTAAGACAAGTAAAAAAGGAAGTAAGAGACTGGGACCATCGGTGGGGCCGCGAGGGGAAGAGGGTAGGGGCGGTAGTAGGTCCGAGCGAAGTAAACAAGTGGAAGAGTGAGAGGAAGGGATGAGCACTGGTCAGTGCAGTGCATTTGGTGCATTCCTATAGTCTGCGCCGCTCAAGACAGTGGGATAGAAGAGAGACAACAATATAACGTGAAACTGTGTGCGTGCGTGCGAAAAGAGAGATGGAGAGAGAGAGAAGCGTTCTCCGCAACGTGGCACGCTAGGACCGACGGGCGCAAACCGCATTCCCGGCCGTGACCTTCGCTAGGACATCGCCACTGCCCCATCCTCCTCTCAACATTGCCCCTCATCCAGCGACAGTCTCATCGCCCTTCGCTTCCCCCCCTCCCCTCCAGCCCTGAATTTACCATCGTCCCACTCGATCCGTAATGCGGGGCCCGCACACAGCATCGTGGAGCATACCATATCCTTCTTTATCTCTCCTCTCCTTTGATTTATCTTCTACTCCCCCTTCCATTTCTATCTGGTTTCCCTTTTCTCAGCTCCCGACCATCTCTCCTTCACACTTTAACTCGCGACGTTCGCGAGAGTATCGACTTACGAGGCTCAGTTATTTAATAAACCTGACGTTACTCAAAATGAAAATTTGTTATTATTATATTGAAAAAAGGACGTGATCGATAACTGAAATCCATAATAATAATAATAATAATAATAATAATAATAATAATATTTGCCCGGCTAACAGTAATATTTCTAAGCACAAGTTTCCCTTAAATTTTAACATCAAATCTGACACGCGTAAACAGGAAGTTACCATAAAAATAAGATAAAAATGCTTCGCTTTCGTGACTTGAATTCGTAATAAACAAGTAGATCAGCTTGAGAATCAAGTATGGTTGCCATAAACAGAAACCAGCAGCATTTCAATCTGTGCTCTTATGAATTCCGTATCCTCGTAGTCGTGCTTTTTTGTGCAAATAAAATTCTCTCTCCAAGAAAAACAAAAAAAAAACCAGCGTCTAGTATACTTAAAAGTCATGTTAACACAACGGACGCTTAGCCACTCCAATTAGCACACACCCCTCCTTCTCCTACTCATCCCTATAACAAACGCGACTATCTATAGTTTATCGAGTTTTCAAATATGTCCCGAGCAGTATTTATTTAATTTTTTTTCTCTGATTGAAGTACCTGCAGAACATCGTAACAAAGTTTAACTATACATATGTATTTTGAAAACTACTTTTTCATTTCAACTGTTATCTCTATGGATATTTGGAATGCGGAAAGATCGAAAATCACACTTCCCATAAAGCTTTTTTAACACGCAAAGCAGTCGACTGTTATCGCACCTATTTGTTAAACACTTGAGTTACTTAAACCTATCTCAAGTTAATTAACAATACACATACTCAACTCAATTACTATCTAATTTTCCAATAGTTTACAATTCTTGTAAAATAAGAGGGAAACTATAATTTCCTCCTGAGAAATTAGAAATGAAGATCCGTGGCTCAGGAAAAGAAAATTAATTTTTCCCCTCGTTTCGATGAAAAATTAAAAAACTATATTCGTCATCTCACCCCTCTCAGCCTTTCTCCTTAAGGATTACGGCATCCAAATAATTCAGGACATACTCTCGTGTGAGATACATGAATGAGAGAAGTGGGTATGGATGGCGTGCCGTTGTTTAGTGTCTGGCAAGAACGAGAAGTAACCGCATGCACGATCACACAGGAATGGGTGGTGGCAGGGGGAGGGGGGATAGAAAGACTGAGAATACTGAGAGATAGAAGGGGTTAAGAAAAAGAGCAAGACAGAGGAACTACATAACGGAGTGGTGGGGAGAAAGCCAGGACGAGAACGAGGATCGGACCCAGGATTCGAAGAAAGAAGAAACGGAGAGTCAACGACCCAATGAGAAGAGCCATGAGGGTTAGGGAACGCTCGAAACCTCAGCTCTTTTCTCAACATTGCTATGTCCATCACTGAAACGTGCAAAAATACAAATTTGCTGCGAATCTGAATCTAAGAATTTCAGTTCAAATCCCTCTATATAGCCAAAAGAAGAAATTTCGAAATCCATTGAAAAGTTACATTTTTAGGGTGGTCTAGAATCCTCTTTCATTTCAAGATCCAAAAAATATTTAAGGGGAGAAATATCTATTTTTTAATCCAAAAAAACATGTGCTCTCATGATGGCGACTAAGAAATAAAAAAGATATTTTTCTGGGCCACCCTAATGATCACGTCGTTGCAATTCCTTATTTTTCGAGATTCATATAGGTCAAAGTATTGGGTTCCACTTTCCATGTCAAACCTTGGGTGATTTACCGTGGGACCAAGAACTTTTTCAGCAGACAGATAACCAATGAACAGAGATTCATCACTTGACATGACGTCATACAGCGTCGTCGGCCGTGTTACGACCATGCAACCGTTAAGTGACCGTTTGGCATGTGAAAACTCGGCACCTGTGTCTCGCGTTCACCACGTTCCAAGATTCTCCAGACTCGTCAGTATTTTTTTACATTCTCATTTTTGTAGACACTATCTTCGTTCTTATCCCGGACATTCTAATCTCTCAATTAATATTTATATAAAATTTTCATATAATATTATCCTCTAGAAAAATAATATTCCCTACATAAATTCTAAAATATATCAATTGTTCATTCCCCTCTCTCTAATTATTCAGAGAGTTAAGAATTTAAGCGGGAAATTAAAAACTTCAAAGCTCCTTTTCAATACTACTCCTTAAAATAGTTCATTTTTCAGCGCCTCTCTTATCACTTGATAGAAAAACAAGATACATCATTTACGTTAATGGAAGGCAAATATCAATATCATAATTCGTCTCTGCTAGTCTCGAGGCACAGTCGGCGGAGAAGAGTTTCGAATATCACGGGACCGTCGTGCACGTGAGATTCGGTCGCGAAGAATTGAGATAAAGATTAAAGAGGGGTGGGGTCGGCAGTTCGGGCGACCGAATAAGAAGCTCGACCCAAGTCGGGAATCGAACGAAGACAGGAAAGTGAGAGAGGGAGAGAAAGAGAGAGAGAGATGGAAAGGACAGAGAGGGTCAGTAGCTCTGCGTTCTCATGCATTCCGCTCTGTCATGGCGGCCGGCGACTCAGATGTTTCTTTCGTCCTTTTCTATGTTAAGGCAGCGCGGCTCCGCCGGTCCTTCCTCGACTCCTGTCTTCGTCTACCCCCCCGCGCCGAAGGGGACGGTTAGGGGGAAACTAGGGGGAACCGAAGGGTGAGGGCGAAGAAACAGGAAGGAGGAAGAGGGTGGGGAAAAGGACGAGGGAGAGAGGGAGCGCCCACTGTACTAAATGCTTCGTTCGAGGCGCCCGCTCTCACGCTGCCCTGGCCCCCTTTGCCCCTGGGCCCGCTTACCATTCGACGTAAACAAGCTTCGATATGCGCATGCCCTCTACCGTGAGTCAAGCTCGGTTTTCGGTTCATCACGTGCTCGATGTTTATTTATAAAATCTATGTTTCTTTCAAGATCGTTTTCTAAAATACAATTAAGCCCTAGGTATCAATTATCAAATTACAATACGATCTAATAAATACTCCAAACTTTGATTGAGAAGATGCTATATTAATTGGAAATTCGAGAATTTTAAAAATATCTTGAAATGAGGGTATCGACTTTTTCTGCTAAAAATAGATATTACTAAACGTGAGAACCTTTTTCCGAAAGCGTCCACTTACAACAGAATGTGGCAGCACCTCATTAAGCGCTAAGTTTTTACGAGCGTTGATGAAATTTCACTTAATACAAAAACGAAGGTGCCGATTATCTTCGGTTATTAAAACATAAATATTATAAATAGCAAAGAATATAAACTGAGTGTTGCAATGGGGTCAGCATTGCATACAGGTGCCTAGTAGACAAGAGTCATATGTCAAACGGAGTGAAGGATATCTGAAGCGGAATATAAAAGGAGAAAGAAGAGTCCTTAACAATCTTCTACAGACGATAAGTTATTTTCTGATGCTACTAATTTTCAAGATTTTGTATGCATTTCTAGAAAAGACTTTCTTTTTCATCCGTTATAATTGACTTCCAATAATTCTATCCTAATCATTACAAAAATGTAGAATTGTTTTATTCTGATTTTTTTTTCAGAGAAAACATCATAGGACGGGATCAACCGAGGGATCAGCAATCCAGGATTCAGCCCCAATATTTTCCCACATAGAAGCAGAATTGGAGGATGACGAAGGGCGAAGGGTTGGCTAACGCAGGACCAACAACAATAACAAGAAAGAGGGCACGAATGCTCTGGTATCCCTTCCGTTTATATCATCATGTGCGGGAGCGATGAACTTGAATTCGATACTAAAGAAATATTTATAGTTCAAGACCTTCCATTCCCAGTCACTTTTGATACAGATCTTTTTCTTATTTAATTCAATAACAAGTAAGAAAACAAAATCTTGAACAACAAAAAATATACTTTTCATTTCGAGGTCATCGATACCGACTGAGGAGGGATTTACGTAGAAGCAACTCTGGGGATGTTGGAATGCAAATAAAATTCGAGCGAAACGAGTTTCGCAATTAGATTTCAAAGACGCGTCGCACCGAGATGTTCGACTCGAATTTTAAGTGAATATAGGAACAATAAGAGCAACAGCAGCAGCAGCAGCAGCAGCACTCGTTGGAAGTTGGAGCGATGCGTCATAGTGGGCGAGGGAAAAATTTCGCGCTCAAGAGAGTTTGTACGATCCTAAGGTTTGATCGCACACGTCGTGAAACGGCAGAACGCCGGTCGGCGAAGAAACAAGAGCTCGACTCACAGTCTCAAGACGGCATTCCACGGGTTCCTGTCCTTAACTCAGCCTCCTACGGTTCGCGTTCTCAGCTCACCGGCAATCGGCCCACCAAACCATAATACGGTATGCAAGGAGGCGGCTCTCAACCTACCTCACCCCCCTCATTCCTCCACCTCATTGGCTAACGGATTGGCGCGAAACCCACCGATCTTTTGAATAATATTTGCGAGCGCTATCAAAATTACCACGACTACGCATTGCACATGGTAGTTTTAAAGTTGATAACGATTTTTATAGAATTTAATATATTCCCGGTAACTATTGCTAGTTTTTTCAAGAACTCTTAGCATTTCTCAGTATTTTTCAAGGTTGTTCTACATTCCCGGATTATTAGACTCGGAAAATAATTTAATTGAGAGAATATCATTTTTATATGATCATATGGTATTATATTATTATATTATTCAGACCTAAAGCAACGCAAGAATTTCTACTGGCCTTCTAAGAAAGAGAATCTATAATGTCGGAATTCTTCCAATAATCGAGGGTATAATCATCATAAGAGAAAATATTCTTTATCTATTTTAAACATTTTTTCCACATATAAAATCTCTGTTCATATGTTACGATTTATTTTTTTTTTCGAACAATTTTACCGTGGAAAAGTTGGAAAGAAAAATACGAGCTCTATTTGGATGTTAATAATGTGATAAAACGTAAATATTACACATCTTTGACAACAGCTTGAAGATCGTGTGCCATAATACCGCGAAGAAGACTAAAGTTCAAGGCGAGAAAAATAAACAAGTACATGATCGAACGAACGTGGATTGTCTGTATTCTCTCTTTACTACTGTGTCCACTGTTTCTATCCACTGAAATATATTTATAAACACATGCGAGCGTACTTGAGAATTATATATATATCTATATAAATATAAAATAACTCCATGTATCATAGTACAAAAATCGGATGATGCAAGGTGATCGGCACGCGCAAGTTTCTATGGCATGTAAATAATTCAAAGGGGTTCGGCTTAGGATATAATTATCATAATAACGCATTCCTCACTGTATCGGATTCCTGCTCGTCATCTAGGTACGCTTCATGTTTTTAGCTTGATTCTTCAAATAAATCGAATTATAGTCAGATCTGATAACCTTGATAACTTAAAATTCTCGGAAATTAATAAATAGTAGGGCTGATAGCTGGTAAAATATAAAGTACAAGAAATAGCGAATTAATTCAAGTTAAAACATGTTCTGCACAAGTACAAATCGATAAAATATAAAAAAAAAGTTTTGACACGCCTATTTGAAAGTTTAAAACATTTACGGAAATAAAATCCAAAAATAAAGGATATAAGCTTTTAATATACTCTATTTGTAATCGATAAATTCTTTTTTCTGTACTTTCACAAATAACTTGGTAAAAGTAGAGCGTAACAACTTCTTTAAAAGAGGTGAATTTCTGATATCTCGTCTGAGGTTAAACTTCCAACGTTTTTTTCCTGTTAGTCCAACGACTTTGCATGTCATTGTATAAAATAAAAACAAATATTTATTATTTCGATTTTCAAAGTAAAGGGAAGAGTGTTTAGTCATCTTTCCGATGTGTAAACAAATTTTGGGCCGTTATAATTTCCAATAAAGTTCAGATCAAGCAAGAAATTTTTGACCTATCCAACGGTAAACTTTAAAAAACCGTTCATTTAAAAGAATGACGAGTTGAAAATTTAAATCCCAATCTAATTCTGAACTTGGAAATTTGAGAATGTAAAAAACGAAAAAAAAAAAAAAAAAAAAAGTGCAGAAAAACTGAAATGGTGTTTAACGGCTCCCATGGAATATGAAGAGGATGAGAGCCACTGTTCAAAGAGGGAGCGCGCTCTCGCGACATGACGAGAAATATGAATGTGGCTCCAAAAATTCATTCATAATAAGTGAAGGAATGGGCGGGCGCGGCAAGTGGAAGCTGGCCCTGGTTTTCGGGCGATAACGATAACAAAAAGGCGGTCAGTCGAACTTTGAGACCCCGAGAACGTGTTCGTTCATTCTGTGAATTCTTTATGGAGGGGGGCGTACAGAAGACATCAGAATACATATTTGAAAATTGTTGCGACAAATCCGCTATATAAACCAGATACGTACTTTTCATGATTGAAGTATCCAGTATCGGGCATCCGGGACGGTTAGCACTATTAGATATTTTCACTGTCTGTGCGTTTGATCGTTTCGAAAGAAAGGCATGAAGAAGGAAGCAGGCGAGTCGAGGCAGCGAACTTGTAACGCACCGTAGGGTAGGAGAACTCGGGACGGTGGTATTAGTATGGGAACACACACGCCCGGACACGTGTGTCTCACTTCCTGTGGCGGGCCGGAAGTCTCTATAGTACTATGGCGCACCGTGGTATAGCGTGACCACGCTACAAGGGCCATTACTACTTCAATGGCATAAGGAATGGTCCAATTACCGGTTAAAGCAGCGACGCACTCGTTATTCCTCGGACACATTTTGGAACGTCTCTTTTTTATTTTTCGCACAATATTTTGCGAAATTCCATTCAACCGAGACAATCAATTTCATTTCGTGGAACACATTTTTGCAATTTTTCGCGAGAGTCACTGAAGCACATGGTCGTGATTAGTAATTCGGCGAACAGAGATGGAGTCGCACTTGGTTGATAGAAAAGAAACTGCTCGCGGGCAATCGGGCAGAATCGACGTGTCGTCACGCCGTTCGGCCTTTGCGTCATGGAAAGAATCACTCTAGAATTCCCGCGGCGATCTATTTTTTTCTCATTGCCTCCTCGACGAGGCCGTTCACCACTGATCCACACTTCCGGTACTCTGCCGGACTCTCGAAAGGAAAGACACGCGCGTATTCGAGGAAGTTGCCTTGTGCGCGTCGTTTCCGGTCGATGATCGGCGTCCTCGTGGTGCCACATGTGGTTGCAGACGTCGCTCGTTTGCATATTGGTATTTTCCGATTTTTCTTCAAGGGGGCTGATTTACTCCAAAGATCAGCCACTATGATGCAATCAGGGTGTGGGAAGGTGCGCATTTTCGAAAGGTTCGCGCACAAAAATTGTGTGAAATAAAAAAAAAAGATCGACCCACACCGACTGACGGCTCGGTCGGCACTGTGAGACTCCGCACTGTGACGCTCAGCGTCGCGCAATGGCCTGCGCAGTGGCGAGTGCGCAACATGGTGAGCGCCCGCGCGCTCGCGAGAAACACACATGCACGCAATACACACGGATACACGAAATGATGGGGAGGGTGTGAGGGACGCCGGTGGTGCGGGGGATAACAGACCCGTTAGCGGCCTGCCGCGCCGCCGCCGTTGTCGTCGTTGTTGCCGCCGCCGCCGCCGCCACTGCCAAAGTTACCAAGTCTTTGGGTCCCAAAGAGCACAAGAGGAGACTCGGACCCCGGGACTTAGGGCACCGTAAAGTGCGAACAACTTCGCGGAAATGAAAACGGTAAATTTGCAATGTCACCGCCTCGCATGTTTCTTTCTTAAAAAAGTGAGAAGAAAATTATTTTAAAGGAACAATAACCCACATCAATTTTTTTTATCGCTTTCAACTGTTGCAAGTCCCAGTTCAGAAAATTATAATTAGAGCCTGGATTATATATATGATATTATGTAATAATGTTATTTGATTTTGTCAAATGAACATTGTAACTTGACTTTCTGGAACTTTTCGTGGTCGAAATTTTAATTAGTATCTTAAATTTTGTTTACTAACTGAATGAATTCTAGATATAACGTAATGTCGATAATGAATTAAAAACAAGAATAAGCAGACCAACGAAGGAAACTTAACTGAACCGAAAAGAGTATTTATTAAGGAAATTAAAATATTACAGCAAAATTTAAAAAATTATTTTTTTGAGTGATTTTTTTAATGTATTTTTGAAATGTAATTCCCAATCCAATAGGAAGAATATTGGCGAATGCAGGTAAATATTTCGAGCAGGTTACTTTGCTTTCACCTCGACTCTGACATTGACTAAATAAAACAACTACAAATTCTTCTTAATAACCGGTAGAGATCAATTCGGTATCATAATAAGCCTTGTTTACATACTGATACGGATAGCAATATGATATCCCAACCTGACCAACAAGTGATGTTTTGAAGTGCCTTGAGATCTGCAGGTCAATAATACTACAAGCACAGGGAGTTTAATCAAAGAACTTGTGCTTTAACTCGCTTCATCCCGCAGTTTATACAAATCATTTTAATTTCAAAGTCTATCTTTGTTCCGAAAAGAACGTTGCTCTTTTCCTTTTCATCGATATTTTCTGCACAACTAGCCTTTTAATTTTAATTTCTAGCAATACTCAATTTGCAAGGATGCTATAATAAAAAAAATATATATATAAACTTTTCCTAGTACTTTAGTTTATGAAAAATATAGAAAGCTTGTAAAAAACTTTCAAACCTTTAATATCTAAATACCAAACTAATTTATCATGTTAAAAATATTTCTCATTCTTTTAATACCAGACTAAATCTACATCACATTGTTATTTGTGCCGCTTTAATCTTTTAACATTGTACGAGCTGATAATGATCTGGTTACAATCAGAAAAAATTCGGGAAGCGATATACTGCATTCCGATTGTCGTTTTTATTTTTTTTTGTTTTCTGAATATCGGACCTTATCGGTTCAGTGACTCCAGAACGAGAACATAAGAACTGCTCTGAAAAGACGGAGGGAGAGGAAGTGCATCGGTTGAGAAGGGCGAGCACGATGCACCCGTGCGTGTTTAGCATCCAAGAACAGGAGGAAAAAGAAGAGAGGAAGGTGAAGAGTCGGCGCTTCTTCTCTCCGAGAGATAAGAGGCTTCTTCGTGGGCAGTGCGGGGGCGCATAGTCGCGAATGACATGTGACAAATAATATCCTACTGACGGCGGAAACAAAAGGTCGTTTCTAATTTAAATATCCCGATGACGTGGCTTCAAACTCTTATTAAATATAGGTTTCAACTGTATCATTTCAAAAAGGGGAGCAAAATCTTCAGTTTCAAAATTTTTAGACTTCTCAGTATGTGGTTTCATTTTACTAATTCATTTATATTAACTGAATAAAACACGTGTGGAGTAAGTGACATATGTTTCTGTCAGCTATAAAAATTTTCTACCAATTCCTAACACTCTAATCAACTATTTAATTTTTGCAAATTATCACATTTTTTCATTGAATTCAGTTGAGCGAAATCAGAGACGAAATTGAATTCTCATGCAATGAAATATTCCGCTATTCGAACAGATTTACATTTCGATCCAATTTCAAGCTTATCAAGCATTATCTCAAGTTACTTATCAAACGCGAATGCGAGTATATAATAATTGATGATATCTGTACGTAGTACAGTTGTCATACTCTTAGTGTGTAAATCACTTTTCATTGACGATAAGTGAGTTTTCTTGTTTCAAAAGGTAGGCTCTGAATTATCAAATAGGTTGATATGAATTCAAAATCTTATCAGGATTTACGCATGTGATACTCGTGAGTAGTATATGTACCTTGAACTCACACAATTTTCCTCCCTGAATAAAGATTGCATTACGTTATAAAATCAAAAAAAAATTTATAAGATTCGATCAACTTCATTAATTATCTTTGACATCTGCTGAGATCACCTGTTTCAAGAATTTTGACAAGTATCTTTAAATTTCAATTACTCTTTTAATTTACGAATACCTAAAATTCCGAAAAATTTTTAACAGAGTTCATATAAGTTTCGTGCTGCTGAGGAAACAGAATGTTATCTTGTGTATTATCAAAATTAGAACTTATGCATCTGATAAAAAACAGGTGGTCTCACAGTTTGGAATGGTAGTGTAATTAAACAGAAAAAACATTTATTTTCATTCATTTACCGAAGCGATTTTTGAACATTTTAACTTTTCCAGTGTTACCATAGAGATTACTTTTTATACTTCACATCCACATATGTAGGATGGCAAATTCAATTTATGAACATTGTATATTTACTTTATGGATTGAAAAAATAAGCTTGAAATACATAAATATGTGTATTTCAAAAACCAAGCTTAAAATTCTTATCACAATATTTATTTGAGTAAAGTTTCAATTTATCTTGTATTCTCAGTTAAATATAGTAAGACAATTGTTTGTCAATTCGATGTATGTACTACTCTGTCGATATATTCTCCGGTTAGTAACACTCTCATTCTGGTCCAAAGTGACGCAAAGTTTTAGGAAGATAAAAAGTTTGTCGCCTGGCACTCGTCTCAAATAGAGTCCACTTTCTTCTTTTTGCCGTTTGGAGATTCCTCGCTCGTCGAGCACTGCCACTGACCTTAATAACTCTCGTGCGTTCCTTGCGTGGTTTGTGAATGACGATAGACAAGGTCTGCCGTCTTTCAGGCTTTAGCGTACATATCAAGTATACACCTACTCTTCTCGTTCCTCTCCCACACATTTATTTCTACTCTTTATAGACTCTCTAAATCAGAATTAGTCACATTTGACTAACAATTAGTCCAAATTTTTACTTGTAATTCAGTTACTAACCGACTTTGTACTATTTCATTAAATAAATTTCACTCAATCAGATTTAAAGAAGGCAATATTTGTCTCTTTAGTGTGTCTCTCTCTTGCTTTTTCGTTCAAGATTTAAGTACAACGTACAGCCGTTCACACGCGTGAGAGCAAAGGAATGCACGAATGTTCGTGTCGAGGAACCGTTAATGAATCTTCAGGAAGGAACGGATGTCAGTAGAAGCGAGAAAGAGAAATACGGGAAGAGTTGACCGAATTCCATTATTTCCAGCTCTTCCAAAATCGATCACTTAAAAAATATTTAATTAGTTTTAGAGTTATAACAAGCTTTCTCCATTGAAGTCTGGCAAATGGGATGCATCTTTGCCCAACAGTCTGATAAACTTTCTATTCCTAAATATATATCTTTCTAGGTCAGATATCGTGCACTGCCAAAATAATGTGGCAAAATTTGCCACAATCATTTTTACCGTACAAATATATACAGACAGGGTATAGCGAGCAGTTATCAGATTACAAATCGATCAGAGGCTTTATAACTGCACAAAGACGAAAGTATACGCCAATGTACAAAGTTCACCTCTAACATATATATATATATATAT